>ONZH01030970.1:0-12040 GCA_900303285.1 Rhinella marina | reverse complement strand
GTACCGCACACCACTCAGTTTTTCACTGCACTGTAGTATATATAACTGAGAGAAAAAAAAATGTACTGTTTAGAATGCGGCTACTGTACAGCACACTACAGAATTGTTCACTGCACTGTAGTATATATAGCTGAGAGAAAAAAAGTACTGTTTAGAATGCGGCTACTGTACAGCACACTACAGAATTGTTCACTGCACTGTAGTATATATAACTGAGAGAAAAAACGTACTCCTTAGACTTCGGCTACTGTACAGCACAACTACAGAATTGTTCACTGCACTGTAGTATATATAACATAGACAAAACGTATTCCCTAGACTGCACTACAGATCCCAGCAAGCCAAGGTACAGCAGCAGGAAAAATGAGTAGGACTTTGGGCAATTTCTTTGGGGTCTGTGTGGACCACGTGCTGTCCCCTTTCTGCCACCAGTCGCTGTGCACAGTGTGCAGCCAAGATGGTGGTAGCTGCACTACAAGTCCCAGCCAGCAGCCAGGAGGAGACCAAAAAAAAGGTGCTTGCTTGTAGCCCTTAGAAGGGCTGTTGGGTTCTTTGAGGATGATTCCTGCCTAACCAAAATCTAAATTGAGGCCCTAACACTCTCCCTGACAGACAGCAGCTCTGTCCCTAATCTCATCCAGGCGGCGTCTGAGGCGAGCAGCGCGGGACCAGATTTTTATATTCCCAGGTCATCTGATCTGGCCAGCCAATCCCTGCTATCGACTTGTAGGGGTCCCACATGATGCTAGGAGGTACCAAAGACTCTCCTGCATGTTGATTGGCTGAGAAAAAGGCGCCTAACATGCAGGAAGAGGAAGATGCCATTTCCTCGAGTATCGCGAGATGCTCGTCCGAGTATCGAGCATGTACGAAAAACCTAATGCTCGAACGAGCACCAAGCTTGGACGAGCATGTTCGCTCATCTCTAGTCATCACAGATGCTGGTGGATGCAGCAGGGATCCGTCTATCAGTAACAGCCGGATCTCTGCTCCTAATGGGGACACCGCACATGGGGGGGAAGGAAGGACCCCAGGTCGAGAATGCTCATCCTGGGGCACCAAGTACCCGCTATTTAGGACGAGCATTCTCGTCCTGGATTATTAACCAGTTAATCAATCGTTATTCCAGCGATAATAAACAGTCCACCACACATGGACTCTTCAGGCATTAAATTCTATGTAACTTATAATAACTGTTTTATATAACTAAATATTGCTCTGAGTGACAGAACCCTTCTATCATCTCATTGTCAGGTGTTCTGGGAGTTAAAGGGGTTGTCTCACTTTAGGAAATGGAATTTATCATATAAGCGAAGTTAATACAAGGCACTTACTATTGTATTGTGATTGTCCATATTGCCTTCCTTGCATTATACACTGCTAGTTTCCCGGGGTTACGGCCACCGCAGCACAGATACAAGGTGGCTGATACGGGAGCTACTATACATGCATGTCTATGTGAACTCCTATGTCCTGGCCATCAGAGAGGTAGGTGGATTGCAGCTGTGGCCATAACCCCTGTAAACGAGCAATATATTATGCGATGGAAAAATTAAACAAGCCAGCAAAGGAGGGAATATGGACCATCACAATTCATTAGTTTGTGCTTTGTATTAACTTTGTCTACAAAATGAATGCCATTTCCTGAAGTGAGCCAAGCCGTTTAAAGGGAGTCTTTCACCTGTTTTTCACCAATATAACTAAGAGCACTGCCCCGCAGAAGATTGCATACACATCCCAGACATACCTGTGTGCAATTTGTGTCTGTATTACATGTCCAGGAAAAGCACTTTTATTCTGCAGGAAAACAGCTGCCAAGTGCCCAGCTCTGCTGTGGCAAGTGCGCAAAGCAAACCAGACTGAAGAGGGGAGGGCTGCTTTAGCTGTTCATATCTTGGAATAGGTATTTTTTGAAAGCTGACATTCCAAGCTTTCAAATGATACCAAAATCATAGCATTATATCTAGTATATCAGAAGATATAGCTATTAGAAATCGAGTCGGGAGAGAAAGCTGTTTTTAGTTTCACTTTCAGCTGGGCACTTGGGAGCTGTTTTCCAGCAGAATAAAAGTGCTTTTCCTGGACATGTAATACAGACACACAGTGCACACAGGTATGTCTGGGATGTGTATGAAATCTTCTGTGGGGCACTGCTAATAGTTATATAGGTGAAAAACAGGTGAAAGACTCCTTTAATATCCCACATACAGTGCCTTGCGAAAGTATTCGGCCCCCTGGAACTTTTTAACCTTTTGCCAAATTTCAGGCTACAAACAAAAAGATATAACATTTTACATTTTTGGTGAAGAATCAACAACAAGTGGGTCACAATTGTGAAGTGGAACGAAAATTATTGGATCATTTAAACTTTTTTTGTAATAATAAAACTGAAAAGTGAGGCGTGCAAAATTATTCGGCCCATTTATTTTCAGTTCAGAAAACTCACTCCAGAAGTTTATTGAGGATCCCTGAATGATGTTGTCCTAAATGACTGATGAAGATAAATAGAATCCACCTGTGTGTAATCAAGTCTCTGTATAAATGCACCTGCTCTGTGATAGTCTCAGGGTTCTGTTTAAAGCACAGAGAGCATCATGAAGACCAAGGAACACACCAGGCAGGTCCGTGATACTGTTGTGGAGAAGTTTAAAGCCGGATTTGGATACCAAAAGATTTCTCAAGCTTTAAACATCCCAAGGAGCACTGTGCAAGTGATCATATTGAAATGGAAGGAGTATCAGACCACTGCAAAGCTACCAAGACCAGGCCGTTCCTCTAAACTTTCATCTTAAACAAGGAGAAGACTGATCAGAGATGCAGCCAAGACACCCATGATTACTCTGGATGAACTGCAGAGATCTACAGCTGAGGTGGGAGAGTCTGTCCATAGTACAACAATCAGTCGAACACTTCACAAATCTGGCCTTTATGGAAGAGTGGCAAGAAGAAAGCCATTTCTCAAAGATATCCATAAAAAGTCTTGTTTACAGTTTGCCACAAGCCACCTGGGAGACACACCAAACATGTGGAAGAAGGTGCTCTGGTCAGATGAAACCAAAATCCAACTTTTTGGAAACAATGCAAAACGATATGTTTGGCATAAAAGCAACACAGCTCATCACCCTGAACACACCATCCCCACTGTCAAACATGGTGGTGGCAGCATCATGGTTTGGGCCTGCTTTTCATCAGCAGGGACAGGGAAGATGGTTAAAATTGATGGGAAGATGGATGGAGCCAAATACAGGACCATTCTGGATGAAAACCTGTTGGAGTCTGCAAAAGACCTGAGACTAGGACAGAGATTTATCTTCCAACAAGACAATTATCCCAAACATAAAGCAAAATCTACAATGGAATGGTTCAAAAATAAACGTATCCAGGTCTTAGAATGGCCAAGACAAAGTCCAGACCTGAATCCAATTGAGAATATGTGGAAAGAGCTGAAAACTACTGTTCACAAATGCTCTCCATCCAACCTCAAAGAGCTCAAGCTATTTTGCAAGGAAGAATGGGCAAGAATTTTAGTCTCTAGATGTGCAAAACTGATAGAGACATACCCCAAGCGACTTGCAGCTGTAATTGCAGCAAAAGGTGGCGCAAGAAAGTATTAATGCAAGGGGACCGAATAAGTTTGCACGCCCCACTTTTCAGTTTTATTATTACAAAAAATGTTTAAATGATCCAATAAATTTCGTTCTACTTCAGAATTGTGACCCACTTGTTGATTCTTCACCAAAAATTTTACATGTTATCTATTTTTTGTTTGAAGCCTGAAATTTGGCAAAAGGTTGAAAAGTTCCAGGGGGCCAAATACTTTCGCAAGGCACTGTATCTGCTATTGATGGCCCATCCTATTGAAAAGCCATAAATATTGTTGTCCAGGAAAATCCCTTTAACCAAGACCAAGACCAAGCCAGTTTTTACTTTAAGGACCAAGCCACATTTTTCAAATCTAACATGTTTCACTTTATGTGATAATAACTCTGGAACACTTTTACTTATCTAAGCGATTCTGAGACTGTTTTCTCGTGACATATTGTACTTCATGTTAGTGGTAAATTTGAGTCAATATGTTTCACCTTTATTTATAAAAAAAATTCCAAAATTTACAGAAAATTTGGAAAAATTCACAATTTTTGAAATTTGAATGTCTCTGCTTTTAAAGCAGATTGTGATACCTCATAAAATAGTTGTTACTGTACATTTCCCAAATGTCTATTTCATGTTGGCATCATTTTGTAAACATCATTTTATTTTTTTTTTAGGACATTAGAAGGCTTAGAATTTTAGAAGCAATTCTTAAAATTTTTAAGAAAATTTCCAAAACCCACTTTTCAAGGACCAATTGAGTTTTGAAGTCACTTTGTGGTGCATACATAATAGAAACCACCCATAAATGAACCAATTTCAGAAACTACACCCTTCAAGTTATTCAAAACTGATTTTACAAACTTTGTTAACCCTTTAGGTGTTCCACAAGAATGAAAGGAAAATGTAGGTGAAATTTCAAAATGTCACTTTTTTTTTTAAAGATTTTCCATTCTAATCTATTTTTCCCTTTAACACAGCAAGGGTTAAAGGGGTATTCTCATCTTAGACAAGGGGGGCAGATCGCTTGGATCTGCCCCCATTGTCTTATAGGTGCAGGTCCCACCGCTGGGACCCGCACCTATGTCGAGATTGGAGGGGGGAGCGCTGCGTCTGGAGGACCCCAGGTTTCCCAGGGTCCGGCCACCACCATGAGCAGCTCCCCAACTGTTCCCATAGAAATGGATGGGAGAGCACTGCGCATGCGCAGCCATCGCTCTTATTCATTTCTATGTAGCTCATGGAAATAGCCGAGCCAGCGATCAGCTATTCTCGCCGGCCCCATAGAAATGAATGGAGGGCGGCTGCGCATGTGCGGTGTGCCCTCCTTTACTTTGGGGGCTCCGTTCTCGATATAGGTGCGAGTCCCAGCAGTGGAACCCACACCTATAAGACAATGGGGTCATATCTCTAGGATAACACACACATAACCCTTTAACAGCCAAAGAAAACTCAATATTTATAACCCTGATTCTGCAGTTTACAGAATCACCTCACATGTGGTGGTCAACTGCTGTACGGGAACAGGGCAGGGCATAGAGGGAAAGGAGCGCCATATGGATTTTGGAGGGCAGATGTCGCTGGGATGATTTTAAGTTGCCTTGTCACATTTTAAGACCTCCTTATGCACCCCTAGAGTAAAAACTCCCCAAAAGTGACCCCATTTTGTAAACATACAGAATGAGGTGACAGTTAGATCATGATCATGACTCTGTAATTCCAATTATTGGGGTTATTAGCCCTTGTGCGGTGCAGTTATACGTTCTAAAGCCTTTTTTGGGCCAGTATTAGTGGTGAAAAAAAAGGGCTTACTAACCATGTTCACCGTGTGGTTAAGTGGGAAAATTACAGGCCTTTTTGCCATCAATTAGTGGCAAAAAAAGGATTATTTGTCGTATAGTACCACAGTTATATGTTCTAAAGCCTTTTTTGTGTGTATTAGTAGGGGAAAAAACGGTTAATTAGTCGTTATTTGGTGAAGTGAGAAAATTTGAGCCCTTTTTGGCGTGTATTTGTAGCAAAAAAAAGGATTATTTGGTGTATAGCACCACAGTTATATGTTCTAAATCCTTTTTTGGCATGTTTTAGTGGGGGGAAAAACAGCTTAATAGCAGTTGTGTGGTGAAGTGAGAAAATGACAAGCCTTTTTGGCGTGTATTAGTGGCAAAAAAAAGGATTATTTGGCGTATAGTGCCGCACTGATATGTTCTAAAGCCTTTTTTCGGTGTGTATTAGTTGGGAAAAAAAGGGCTTATTAGCCATTGCGTGGTGAAGTGAGAAAATTACAGGCCATTTTGAGGTGTTTTTATTTCCTTTTTATGTATTTATTTATTTATTATTTGTTTATTTGATCTAACAGTATGTCAGACAGAGAAGTGACAGGCCCTGCATGGGAAGTGGCCTAATGTTTCTGGTGCAGGCACAGGTCGCAGCAGAGTAAGGGGGTGTGGCAGCAGGAGTCACTGCGAGAGGCCTGAGCTCCCGGTGTCATCTTGCGGTCGTGTCTTGACCAGCAACCCAGCGTTTCTCTAATGGTTGACTCGGTCATCCACCTCGTCCCAAGTGATATCAGACACCCCCAGTCAAGAATCGGTGGGTTTGTCAGACACAACCCTTAGTTGGCATGGAGCAGGCCCTGTGCCCTCACCTGTCAACCTGCCTCTGCCCATTTCTGTTTCCTTAGCCCGAAAAGTACTGTATGCTGTAGGCTTAGCTCCACTATACAGCAAGGACGAGCTACTAGAGAACAGTCAGCAGTTGCTGCCCAGCCAAGATCTGGAGGAGACATCCGCCGCTTCCTCCGGTAGGTGAAGGAGAGTGGTGTGGGAGCTGGTGTTGCGAGCGGTCAGGCTCCTGACCCAGAGACCGTTGAGGAGGACATCAGTGACACGCAGACAGTACTCAATGATGATGTTGTAGCCGATCGCACTTGAGAGCTGAGTGAATTAGGGGCTTCATCATTATCAGGAGAAGAGGGTGGCAGTTTGCCTGTGAAGCAGCGGCGGAGCCAGCAAGTCGGTAGCGTGGCCGGGAGTAAGCAGGGTGGCAGCAGTGGGAGGTCAGGAGCCAAGCGTGTCCGGGGTACACCCCCCGCTTTGCAGGAACCCACTGGGCCGGAAAGTAGTGGTGCAGGGGTTAACTGAGGCAGTGGCCGTAAGCAGTCAATCAGTGCAGAGAGTTGAGGGTAAAATCACCTACTCTGCTGTGTGGCAGTTTTTTGTTAAGCCACTGGGTAAGGTGAACATGGCCATTTGTAGAATCTGTGGGCAGAAGGTGAAGCGTGGCCAGTGTGTCAATGTTGGCACCACAGCCCTGCATCAACATATGCAGCATCACAATAAACTGGTCTGGGAGAACCGTGAGTCCAATGTGGTGGTCCAGCCTGCTGCAGTAGCCGCTGCATCACCCAGTGGCACACACCCGATTTCAGGCAGTCAAGGCTCCACCACCTCAGCCGAAGGAAGCTGTCTGTCCTTCCCACCATCTTCTGGTCCTGATGCTCCTGCTCCTCCTAGTCAGTTATTCCATCAGCAATCGATCACTGAAGCGATGGCTAAGAGATAACAGTATGCATGCACTCATCCAGCGGTGCATAAACTGAACGTGATGCTGGCCAAGGAGTTGGTGTTGCAGTACCTCCCTTTCCAAGTGGTGGATTCTGAACCTTTCAGAGAACTGACGGCTTGTGCTAAGCTGAGGTGGAGAGTTCCAAGCCGTCATTTCTTTGTGAAACAGGCAGTAATAAACCTGTCAGGACCGGCAGTCATTGCACCCGTTCTGCTGGTCCTGTCTCTGGCTCTGGTGACGAGGTGGTTGCCCGGGGTCAGGCTTCGTCCGCTATTTCGGCAGGCTCCTCCTCCAGCTGGCGGTCCCTGGCTGTGGATGCGCGTCCCAGGCAGGGGACGCGAGCGACGGTCATGGGTGCCAGGGACGTGGCTGGTGCGCACTCTCGCTCGCGGCCTGTTACTGGTCGCCGGAAAGCGAGAGCAATGTAGTGTCTGTTTGTTTTCTGTTCATTTGGTATATCATGAGTTAAGTTGAAGTTCCTTGCTACTACCTGGTTTGTCATTTGTGCTCTGCAGTTTGGATTCTAGTTGTTCTTGACCCTTGGCGTGTTTTTTGACTACTCTTTGCTTGCTGATTTTATTCCTGACGTACTCTTCTGGTTCTGACGCGGCTTTCTGACTTCCCATTTTGTTTATTGTCTGTCTTGTTTGTTTTTCCTTTCCCTGGACTTTGACTAGTGTATTCCGAGTCATCTGGTTATCGACTCAGGGGTTAGCCTGAGTAGGCAATAGGCAGGGAAAGGGGTTGGGATTAAGCTTAGGGATCACTTTCCCCTTGTCTGTGTATCCCAGCCCTGACAGAAACACTGGCCCAAAATAGGCCTGCAACCTGCATGCGTCCAGCTACGTTTACTCCACCTATGGAGCCTATGTCAGCTGTGGTCGCACAGGTCCAGGCCTTGACCAATTTGGTTCACAATATGTCTTCTAGCCTTCAGGTTCGGGAAAACATGCAGGCCTCGGCCCCAGTGCCATCTCCCGAGACTCCGTCATCTGCACCCGAACCTAAGGTCCCCCTTCCCGACCTTTTTTTCGGTGACCGTAAAAAAAATTTTATGTTTCGGGAAGGATGTAAATTGTATTTTTTGTTACGACCTCGGTCTTCCGGGACAGAAGCGCAAAAGGTGGGGTTGGTGATGTCCCTCCTGGGGGCGATCCACAAACTTGGGCTTTTTCTTTACCTACTGACTCACCTTTGCGTTCCAGTTTAAATGACTTTTTCTCTGCCCTGGGTCAGATTTATGACGAACCTGACCGCCCTGCGTTAGCTGTTTCTCACTTGTTGGCTCTCCGCCAGGGTAAGCAAATGGCAGAGGAATATTGTGCTACGTTTAGACAGTACGTGACGGACTCAGGTTGGAACGATCTAGCCTTGAAAGACCTGTTCATGACTGACCTCTCTGACTGTGTGAAAGATTTGTTGTTAGCTCATGTTGAACCTGGGACTCTTGACGAAGCCATGACCCTAGCCATCTGGGCAGATAGACGCCTGAGGTCCAGGCGGTCTCCTCGGGTATCCCCTGCCCCTCAGTCGGTCATCAATCCGTTCTCAAGTCAATCTGGACCTGAACTTATGGAACTCCGTGGTATCACACCTGAGCAGAGGAGGGAACATCGCCTGAGGAATTGACTATGTTTCTACTGCGGGAGTCCTGAACATCAGCTTAATGCCTGTCACAAGAAGTTACAGCAGGAAAGACTTCCGCTCCTAGGCAGTTATCGGGAGGATTGCCTAGGAGCTCAGGTACTCCCTACAATTTCTAAAATGTTCTTGCCCTGCACTATTGAAGTCCAGTCAGTCTCATGCTCTGGTCAGGCTTTTCTGGATTCTGGTGCAGCTGCTAATTTCATTGACTATGATTTTGTGTCCCAGGTTTTGCCTTCCATGATTCCGTTGTCTCCCCCTATCCAAGTATCAAGTGTAGATATGACCCCATTGCGTGCTGGTTTGGTCAAATTCCGTACCCCTGAGATAAAATTGGTGGTGGGTGCACTACACATAGAGTATTGTTCTTTTCTGGTTATGAAAAATTTGTCGGTGAACGTTATCCTGGGGATGCCTTGGCTTCAGGAACATAATCCAGTTATTGACTGGGGTACACTGGATCTTGTTCGCTGGGGTCCTCAGTGCAAGGCCCATATGTCTCAGGTCTCACTCTGTACCACGATTGCATGTGATGGTGGGATCCCGGAGTTTATTTCTGATTTCGCAGATGTTTTCTCCAAACCCCTGTCTCAAGTCCTTCCTCCTCATAGGGATTTTGACTGCAAGATAGATCTCTTGCCCAAAGTCAAGCTGCCTAAGGGTCGTATTTATAATCTGTCTGTACCTGAAAGAGAGTCACTTAACCAGTATATTGATGAAAGCTTGGCTATTGGGCACATTAGACCTTCTGAGTCTCCAACGGGGGCTGGGTTCTTTTTTGTGGAGAAAAAAGATGGTGGGTTAAGGCCGTGTATAGATTACCGCAAATTAAATAAAATCACGGTCAAGAACTCTGGACCTCTTCCTCTTATTCCGGACCTTCTGAATCAGGTTTCTGGGGCCAATTGGTTCTCCAAACTAGACCTAAGGGGAGCGCATAATCTGATTCGGATTCGGGAAGGAGATGAGTGGAAGACTGCTTTTAACACACCACTGGGGCACTTCGAATATCTTGTTATGCCTTTCGGTCTGAGTAATGCCCCGGCAGTCTTCCAAGGTTTTATGAATACCATTTTTCATGATGTTATTGGGGTCTTTATGGTGGTCTATCTGGATGACATCCTGATTTTTTCTCCAGATCTGACCACCCATCATGAACATCTTCGCCTTGTGTTATCCCGGTTGCGAAAAAACTGTTTGTTCGCTAAGTTGGAAAAATGTATTTTTTGTGTGCAAAAGGTTTCATTTCTGGGTTATGTGGTCACTCCTTCCGATATACAGATGGATCCGTGTAAGGTTCAGGCGATAGCAGAGTGGGTCCGTCCCACTGACTTAAAATCCCTTCAACGGTTTCTAGGTTTTGCCAATTACTACAGAAATTTTACAAAAAACTTTTCCGTAATCGCCAAACCACTCACGGATCTTACCCGCAAGGGGGCTGATCCTAGCAACTGGTCTCCTGCAGCATACTCTGCGTTTCAGGAGCTCAAGAAAGCTTTTTCTACAGCCCCTGTGCTGATTCAGCCTGATCTCTCTCAACCCTTCATTGTAGAGGTAGATGCTTCTGAGGTCGGGGTAGGGGCAGTATTATCTCAAGGGTCTTCTGCTCTCACAAACCTCAGGCCATGTGCATTTTTCTCTAAAAAATTCTCTTCATGTGAGAGAAATTATGATATCGGGAATCGCGAGCTCCTTGCCATCAAATGGGCTTTTGAAGTGTGGCGCCATTTCTTGGAGGGAGCTCTTCACCCAGTGACAGTGATCACAGACCATAAAAACCTGGTGTATCTTGATAGTGCAAAACGTCTCAATGCTCGTCAGGCCAGATGGGCCTTGTTTTTCTCACGTTTTAATTTTGTTGTTACCTACCGTCCGGGTACAAAAAATGTAAAAGCTGATGCTTTATCCCGGAGTTTCGGTATTCCTGAGGGTTCGGAGTCTGAGTCTGGTAACATTTTACCTCCAGGTATTGTACTGGCAGCTGTCTCCTCTCACCTCTCTTCTCAAATTCTTGCTGAACAAAATTCTGCTCCTAAAGACCTTCCAGAAGGCAAATTATTTGTTCCCATGTCTTGCCGTTTGAGAGTGTTAGAGGAGACACATTGTTCAGTGCTAGCAGGTCACCCAGGTGTTCGGGGAACATTAGATTTACTGAAAATAAATTATTGGTGGCCACGTACGCATACTGACGTTTATGCCTTCGTTCAGGCTTGTCAAGTCTATGCGCGGGGAAGGATCATTTCATTCCGTTGAAAAAACTGCCATCAGCGGAAGAATTGGCTGATCTGTTTATCCAGCATGTGGTTCGTCTCCACGGTATTCCTGATGAGGTGGTATCCGACAGGGGGGTACAATTTGTGGCTAGATTTTGGCGAGCTTTCTGTTCAAAATTAGAGGTCAAATTGTCCTTTTCTTCTGCCTTTCACCCTGAAACCAATGGGCAGACGGAGAGGATGAATCAGGAGCTGATCCAGTACCTTCGTCTTTTTATCTCTGACTGTCAGCATCAGTGGACTCATATCTCCCGCTAGCTGAATTTGCTATCAACAATCACACTAGTTCATCCACACTCACATCACCCTTTTACTGTAATTATGGTTTTCACCCCAGGTTTTCTTTCTCATCGTGTTCTGTTTCTGATACTCCTCGGGCAGAATCCATAACTAACCAACTGTGCAGTGTGGTCACGAGTTCAGCAGAACTTGAAAAAATCACAAAGTCAAATAGTCCACCATTCCAGGAATAAACATACTGTCTCTGAAACTTTTGTTGTGGGTGATAAAGTTTTGTTGTCTACTAAAAACCTCAAATTGAAAGTTCCATCTCTGAAATTTGCTCCTAGGTTCATCGTTCCTTTGTCATAACTCATGTGTTTAATCCGGTATCTTTCAAGGTTTTGTTGCCCCCTGAATGGCGGGTCCACAATACTTTTCATAAAAATCTGCTAAAGCGCTATGTTGACCCTGTTGTACCCCTCCCTGACCCTCCCTCTCCGTCTGTTGTGGATGGAGATCTTGAGTATGAGGTGGAGAGGGTTCTGGACTCTAGGTTGGTGAGGAATTCCCTTCAATACCTCATCCATTGGAAGGGATTCGGTCCAGAAGATAGATCTTGGGTCCCTGCTAGGGATGTGCATGCACCCCGGTTAGTGAGATTGTTTCACCAGAGTCATCCTTCTAAACCATCTCTGAGTTCTAAGGGTCCGGAGGCCCCTCCTGGAGGGGGGTACTGTTAGGAC
>ONZH01030969.1:0-15737 GCA_900303285.1 Rhinella marina | reverse complement strand
TATACGGTATTTAAACTGAGAAGAATCGATACTACACCGGCTGATGCTGGAGCATTTCCAAATGCATTCCGGCTGTTGTCACCATCACACACGCTAGCCCAGGGGGCACTCCTCTGGCTCTTCCACCGAAACCTCCTTGCCCCAGCCTGCCCCCCACCTACAGGCCCACTCTACAAACAATTTAGCCGGATAGGGGACGTATCCGAAGTTGTACTCATTTTTGTTTTTATTCTTCTTTTATCTGCCTCCTGACTTGTTATAGGCAGAGCATGGACACGTCCCCTTAGCTGCAGTGGGAAAGACACTCCCCTGGCCAGAGCAAGCTTTTTTTCCCTTTTCCGTGTTCGAAATATCCATTAAATATAGGGTCCCAAGATAGGGGACGTATACGGTATTAAACTGAGAAGAATCGATACTGCACCGGCTGATGCTAAGCATTTCCAAATGCATTCCGGCTGTTGTCACCACCACACACGCTAGCCCAGGGGGCACTCCTCTGGCTCTTCCACCGAAACCTCCTTGCCCCAGCCTGCCCCCCTCTACAAACAATTTAGCCGGATAGGGGACGTATCCGAAGTTGTACTCATTTTTGTTTTTATTCTTCTTTTATCTGCCTCCTGACTTGTTATAGGCAGAGCATGGACACGTCCCCTTAGCTGCAGTGGGAAAGACACTCCCCTGGCCAGAGCAAGCTTTTTTTCCCTTTTCCGTGTTCGAAATATCCATTAAATATAGGGTCCCAAGATAGGGGACGTATACGGTATTAAACTGAGAAGAATCGATACTGCACCGGCTGATGCTAAAGCATTTCCAAATGCATTCCGGCTGTTGTCACCACCACACACGCTAGCCCAGGGGGCACTCCTCTGGCTCTTCCACCGAAACCTCCTTGCCCCAGCCTGCCCCCCTCTACAAACAATTTAGCCGGATAGGGGACGTATCAGAAGTTGCACTCATGTTTGTTTTTGTTCTTCTTTTATCTGCCTCCTGACCTGTGATAGGCAGAGCATGGACACGTCCCCTTAGCTGCAGTGGGAAAGACACTCCCCTGGCCAGAGCAAGCTCTTTTTCCCTTTTCCGTGTTCGAAATATCCATTAAATATAGTGTCCCAAGATAGGGGACGTATACGGTATTAAACTGAGAAGAATTGATACCATACGGGTTAAAGCAACAGTTTTCCCAAAACCATCTGGCTGTTGTCACCACCACACACACTAGCCCAGGGGGCACTCCTCTGGCTCTTCCAGCAAAACCTCCTTGCCCCCCCCCACCTACAGGCCCTCTCTCCAAACAATTTTCACGGGTAGGGGGACGTATTAGATATTGTACCGATTCTGAATTGCCTCCTGCAATAGACGGGAATTGAACCTAGATCAACTGCTTGGGAAGCAGCTATGCTCACCACTATACCACCAGCAGGCACAGCAACTGATAAGAACAGATACTAAACTTGATTTTAGCTGCAGTGCCAGCATGAGCAGTGGTGTCACCTGCAGGCGGTGATGGACCTTCGTTGCACCTAGTTGGGTGCTTCCCTAACATGTGATGGGTATTTGCCTCGCCTTTCTTGGTCTGGGTGAGCACAATTGCCACGAGGGTAACCACCAGGCTGTTGCCTGAGGATTTGGGGTAATGGTGGGATTAAGCAGCCTCAGAGGCATCCATGCATGCTGCCCCTGCTGTTTCCTGTCCATTTCCGTGGTGTTTCCATCATTTTCTGAGGTTTCCAGGTTTTCAGGCAAACTTCCCTGTGAAGAGCTTTGGTCCCCCGCAAAAATGCTCGAGTCTCCCATTGACTTCAATGGGGTTCGTTACTCGAAACGAGCACCCGAGTATCGGGAAAAATTTGTCTCGAATAACGAGCACCCGAGCATTTTAGTACTCTCTCATCTCTAATCTCTATATGTTCTGTTATTACATTAATAGTTTTTTGTGTCTCAAAACGCATGGTCCCTCAGAAGTATTTCAAGCAACTATCACTGGAGGCTGACAGCAATTTGCCGTGCATAACTTTCAGTTTGTTATAAAAATGTGTAATGGGATTTTCTAAAGCTTCACCTATAAGGGATTGGAGTGGGTTAATAGCAGTGTATGAAAGCTGATGTGTATCTTTCTCAGTTTTGTATTCACGGACAGCCAATGTCATGTAGCTTCTTTTAAGTGGGATTATATTACAGTTTTAAACAGTTTCAAGAAATTTTATCACATTTTTTTTTCTTGCAAGGTATTTTAGCGCCATATGTTTTATGTCAGAAGACAGGTGCTATTTTGCTGTTGTACACCTAGGAAAAGATCTTCCTCCTTCCGGTTTTCTCACATAAAGTATTTCATCATCCATTTCATTCTTCTTGTTATGGAAACTGGCAGCTCTGAAGAACATAATCCTATCATGTTTACCCTAAAATTTTCACAATGCAATAAAAGAAACATTAAATTCTACCTAATTTCATATTAATAAAATGTTCACTACTACTCTGACTATTCTGCTAACCATCCTAAAGCAAGATTAAACCCTTCCCGCCCAGTGCCCTACATATACGGCGCAGACCGGGTCTTTAAGGATGGCCCCTGGGAGCTTATTATTTTAATCCCTTCAGTAGCAAGCCATTTTTCACCTTAACAATGCATGTGTCACTATATGTGGTAATAACTTTGGAATACTTTTACTTATCCATGCCATTCTGAGACACAATATTGGTAAATTTTAGTCAATATAAATCACCTTTATTTATTTATTTAAAAAAATCCTAAATATGCTGCAAATTTGGAAAAATTAAAAATTTTCAAAATTTGAATTTCTCTGCTTTTAAGGTAGATAGTGATACCTCGCAACATAGTTATTACTTTACATTTCCCATATGTCTACTTTATGTTGGCATCTTTTTGTAAAAGTAATTTTATTTTTTTAGGATGTTAGAAGGCTTAGAATTGTGGAAGCAATTGTTTAAACTTTTAAGATAATTTCTAAAACCCACTTTTTAAATAACCCCATTTTAGAAACTACACCCCTCAAGTTATTCAAAACTAATTTTACAAACTTTGGTTACCCTTTAGGTGTTCTACAAGAATTAAAGGAAAATAGAGATTAAATGTTTAAATTTCCCTTTTTTGGCAGATTTTCCATTTTAATCCATTATTTCCCATAACACAGCAAGGGTTAACAGCCAAATAAAACTCAATATTTATGACCCTGCTTCTGCAGGAACATCCCATATGTGGTTGTAAACTGCTGTATGGGCGCACAGTAAGGCTCATACTGGTTTGACTTGTTTTTAGATACTATGTCCCATTTGAAGACTACCGATGCACCCTACAGTAGAAACTCCCAAAAAGTGACTCCATTTTTCAAACCATGGGATAAGGTGACAGTTTTATTGGTGCTACTTAGCGGGTACATATGATTTTTGAACACTCAATATAATAAAATGGCTTTTCTGACAGTTTTTAATTTTTGTTTTTTTACAATGTTCACCTGACAGGTTAGATAATGTTATATATTCATAGAGCAGGTTGTTATAGATGTGGCAATATCTAATATGTAAAACATTTTTAAAAAATCATACGTTTGTGTTTCCATTTTCTGAAAGCCTTATTTTTTGGGCCAATTGTCTTATGTAGGGGCTCATTTTTTGCAGGATGAGGTGATGGTTTTATTTTTACTATTTTGATCTATATTGGACTTTTTGATCGCTTGGCATTACGCTTTTTATGTCAGGTAACAATTTTTTTTTATTTTTTTTACACATTCACCTTAGGGGTAGATCATGTGATATATTTACAGAACAGGTGATTACGGACGTGGCGATACCTAACATGTCTATTTTGCCATGGTAACCATCAGGATGCTGTCACAGCAGTGCAGCGGCCCAATGGGAGAGGGAGCTCCCTGTTAACCCCTTCCATAAAGCGGTACGCAGCATGGAAATGGTTAAATGGCCAGCAGCGGTGTTGGCTGTTTCAAGCATAGTCTCCGCTGTATGTACCGCTCGGCCATCCTGAGTTGTGGCAGGGGAGGGAAAGGCTGTAGGGGGGGCATGTGAACGCTGCTGGCCTATGTCCATCCTGAACTGGGAGGGGGAGGGGGGCGAACCCGGGTAACATTGAGCATTGCGGTGGGAGGGGTGCTTTTGGCTGGTGTCATTCAAGTATTTCATAAGGTTCTGATCCCCACAGTCACAAAATTTTGGGATCAGAACCTTCAGCTAGAGAGCAAATGCTCTGATTGACTAGCCTGTATAGACCAGCCAATCAGAGATATCACCAGCCTGGGACTGCCCTCATTGGTCCCATTGTATGTAACAGCCAGGATCTCAGCACTGTCACCATGTTTGCAGACATGGTGACAGTTTGCTGCCATGACGAACGTCATGCTGGCTTAAGGGGTTATATAGCAGACACCTGGGACAAATGCTTGCGATCAACAATAACATTTGACCACGGCATCTAGAAGTGCAAAAACCCAGAAGTGCACGCTTCTGGTTGTGCACTGGCTCCCATAGAAGGGATCGGGGCAGCTGGATGGTAAGTGCTGCAGCCTCGATCCTCCTGAATGATTTAAGGCTGCTGCACTTAAGTTCCTGTGGAGACCCAGCCTATGGCAGGGCTCCATAGAAATATAGTGTAAGTCTCATAGACTCCCATGCTAATGCATTGGGGTCTATGAGAGAAGTAATATTGTGATATCTTGTTAAAGTTCCCTATGATAACAATAAAATATTGTAAGTATTTTTTTTTAAATATAAAAAAATAATTTTAAAAATATGCAAATTCAAATCAACTCCCTTTCCCCAAAATCAAAATAGATATTCAATAAAAAATAAACATCATGGGCATTACCGCATGCAAAACACCTTATTAAAATATATTTAAAAAAATTATTGTATAAGGCAAAAAGCAAAACGGAAAAAAAAGACAAAATTGTCAAAAAGTCTAAATTTTTGGTCTGCACTTCACACAAAAAATTGAATTAAAAGTGACCAAAAAGTCATACACACCCCAAAATGGTATCAATGAAAAGTACAGATTGCCCTGCAAAAACTGAGCTCTCACACAGTTCTATACACATAAGCTGTCATATAGCTTTCAAAACTATGGAAATCTTAAGGGTACCCCAATGAACTCCATTATAAGCTAGCGAGATCTATTATTGGCTTTTAATTGAAACAATAATGCAGATGTTGACAGGGTCTTAAAGGCATTGTCCAACCTATATAAAAATATGTCCAGTTCCCCTTAATGTGATAAAATAATGAAATAACATGTACTCATCACACAGTTTCCAGTGCTGCCACTTTGGTGCACACTTCTGGTTTGTGTTTACAGGCTGCAGTGTTGATGTAGCTTTCAACACATGACCACTGCAGCCCATCACTATTATCAGTGGTATATGGCACAAGACCACTGATAACAGTGATTGGCTGCACCATTGATGTTTCATAGACTGCTACACCACCACTGCATCCTGTAGACAGAAACCAGAGTCGAGCACCAGAGCAGCAGTACTGAAAGTAATGGGGGACTAAGTGGTGAGTATATAGCCATTCATTATTTTTGCATTTTGTACTATGAAGATTTGTATAACGCTCTTCAATTTTAGCATGTCTAATCCTTTTATTCTGACTGGAGAATATCTGTTATCTATCCCTATTGAAAACATGTTCAGCCAAGTCTGCATTTGTATGGGGTAGTCAAGAGGGATAACTTTGGGCATGCTTTTCACCTCCGCTGCCTAGTTAGAATCACTGAACAGTGATTATGGAGTATGGGTTATGGAGGTCCTCTAAGTCTCCAAGATAGTGGAGCTGAAAACTGGAATATTGCATTTATGGGAGCATTTGAGATTCCTGAACAAACCAGCAAACCAAATTTGGTAATCTCAGTGGACATGTGCATCTCAATCTTTGTAAAATAGAAAATAGGATCATTTTATAACATTAATAAATCTTATCAATCCTTTCTTGGTTATAAAATTATCTTTAACAATATATAATATGCACAATATATGTTACATTCTATTAATGATCATTATACTGCAGAAATGTCATCATGCCATTGCATGTTTGTGCATTAAAGATTTTATAAAATTGGTTTGATCGTCATAATTTGCAAAATGACTGTACAGCTTTCTTTTGAATAAATGTCTTAAACCTTCTCCTTGTGAAGGATTTATCTGCTGTTTCCTGAGGATTTTTTTAAAACCTATTTAAATATCTTTTGCAGGTCCAGTATTTTTTAATACTAGCAATAAAATATGGGATATGTCTGTGTCAAATGAGAAATTTTTATTCAGGCTTCTGAAGAAATACTATCATCAGACTTTTTGTACACCTTTAGATATTACAAAACAGTCAGATACTAATCTTCTTTAGGCTGAGTACCAATAGTTTGAGAAGGAAGGTGAAGAAAAGACATTGAAATAACTAGACAATAACAGACTAGCAGCAATATTAAACAGGATATTAAAAGAATAAAAGAGAGAGTGAAAATGAAAACACAGACAGAATAAGACAGAAAAAGAAGAAATAAAAATATGTATAGTAAACCGGGCTTTGTGTAAAACTAAAGTTAGTGGCTCCCTTAGGATGAATATTCTTCATAGCCAGCTCACCTATATGCTCCCAGGATTCCTGCATCTCAGACTCCACTTGGAAAAGAGCCACAGTATACAAAAAAAGTGTCAGGCTTCTTGAGGATCCTAAAATTATGGACATAAATCCATAACCAATTCCATAAATCCTCAAGCAACATGTCTACTGCTATGAGTAAATACATGGGGTGTGTTCGAAATGTGTAGGCATTGATTGGACTGTCTGAATAAAGCCTCAATTTCAGTATCCTCAAGAAGCTGTACTCTTCTTTTTGTATATTGTGTATATTAGAAGCCTCTATTGCCGATTCCATCAGATTTCATTAGAAAAGCCAGACAAAATAGCACAACATGCTGCACTTGTTTGGCAAAATGGTCCGTGATGGAAACTCAATAGATCTCATTGTAGTTAATGAGGGGCTGTTAGTCACATTCATGTTCATTATTCAACAGTCCAGTGATTTAGTTATTTTCATTGTTTTGGTCCTTTAATGCAACAGAACAATGGAAATATTAGAACATATAGAAACAAACCCTTACTTTTAATTTCAAAAGTTGCTTGTATAAATGCATATACAGTACATGTAAGGCTACTTCCACACCAGCGTTTTTGCAGGATCCATCATGGCTTTGCAAAAACGCTTCCAAGACCGATCAGTTTTGTCCTAATACTGTACATTCTGAATGGAAAAGGATTTGTTCAGAATGCATCAGTTTTGCTTCAGTTCAGTCAGCATTGCGTTTTGGAGGCGGACACTAAAATGCTGCTTGCTGCGTTTTGGTGTCAGCATGACGAAACTGAGCCAAATGGATCCATCATGAATCACAATGTAAGTTAATGGGGACGGATCCGATTTCTCAGACACAATAGAAAACTGATCCGTCCCCCATTGACTTTCAGTGGAGTTCACGACGGATAGATCTTGGCTATTTAAAAGATAATACAACCCGATCCATTCAGAACAGATGCAGACGGTTGTATTATCATGATGGAAGCGTTTTTGCTGATCCATGACGGATCCAGCACAAACGCTGGTGTGAAAGTAGCCTAAGTGGTAGTATAAATAGCAGAATGATTTTTAAAAAGCAGAGTAGTAGAACCCCCCTCCTTCTCCTTAACATACTTGAGGCTGGCCATAATATTGTGAATGTTTTATTCCGCAAAACCAAAACATGAGGTCTGTCTAAACAAAACCAGGGAAGCAGAACAACTTTACACAGACAGTAGGTTACTTATCATAAACCATATCCCGGCATTAGAGATTTCCTCAGGGCACCCAGGTGGAGCCGTTCAAAAGGTCAGGCGGAGGGTACCTTGACCTGTAGAAAGGGTCATGTATAAAAACCCGTACAGTGACAATGTGCTGTTCATTATTGGAATCAGGCTATCACCTTTGTTAAGGTCACCCCAATCAGGGCTCTGAAAGATGTAGTAATTAAGGAACTCATCAAGTGCTGCCTCTAACCCCTCCATGTTAGATATGACTTGTGCGGAACATTATGATTTGATTGAAGGTGGTATGAAATTATTATGATGCCTACAAAAAAATATATCTTAGTGGACAGTAGTGTTGAGTGAACATGTTTGGCCGAATACACTATGGCGGTGCTCGGGACCACGCGGTATTCAGCCGAATACCGCGTGTGCTCGAGCGCCATGCTCGAGTCCCCTCCCCACACGCTAATTAGCCAATTAGCGTGCGGGAAGGTGCTGGCATTCACTGTAATAACAGTAGCCATCTTAGCTACTGGCATTACACTGATTGGCTAGCCGGGAAAGCGTCATCAAGTGCTATAAAGCACCCGGTGACATGTGACCCGGCCAGTGTTAGACAGGGAGAGCTGCAGCAAGGAGGGACAGAGAGTGTAGGGAAAGAAGCACGCTAGGCAGGGATAGAAAACGATCAGAAAAGACCCAAAAGCCCTTTTAAGGGCTATTATATCTGGCACAAACTTTTTTTTTAAATATTTGAGGACTTTTAAGGTGTTGAAAATAGCGCTAAGTGGCCTGCCATTAACGCCACAAGCGCTGCTGCAGCAAGGAGGGACATACACTGTAGGGAGAGAAGCACGCTAGGCAGGGATAGAAATCGCTCAGAAAAGACCCAAAAGCCCTTTTAAGAGCTATTATATCTGGCACAAACCTTTATTTACTGATATTTCAGGACTTTAAAGATGGTGAAAATAGCACTAGGTGGCCAGCCATTAATGCCACATGTGCTGCTGCATGCTGTAGGATACTCTCTGTATACAGTGGCGTACCGCCCAAATAGGCAGACCATGCCACTACTCTGGGGCCCGCGGCACAGGGGGGCCCGGAGCGCATGGGAAGCCCCGCCCCCTACTCTGCATCATTAAGATGCGTCTCGTCCCTACGCTCCGGGCCTCTCCTGGCCCGCTCACCAACGCAACTTTTACCCTAACGTCCTGAGAGCGCTCCTGTGCGCTCCCAGCTGGCCCCGCTTCCTCCCTCATGCCTCACAGGGGAAAGAAGAAGACCAAGGCCCAGCCCCCTCCAGGGTGGCGTCAGGACAAGGGACAAGTAACTGTAAGTTTTTATGTGTTTCATGTATGTATGCGTGTGTGTGTATGTATGCATGTGTATGTATGTATGTGTGTGTATGTATGTGTGTGTAAGTATGTGTGTGGGTATATGCATACACTGTCCGTACTGTATATTGTACAGCGTGGTGCAGGGGTTATATTGTCTGGCATGGTGTAACCACCATGCATTTGTTGTACAGTATACAGTCATGGCCAAAAGTTTTGAGAATGATACAAATATTAATTTTTACAAAGTCTACTGCTTCAGTTTTTATAATGGCAATTTGCATATACTCCACAATGTTATAAAGAGTGATCAGCTTAACAGCAATTACTTGCAAAGTCAATATTTGCCTAGAAAATGAACTTTATCCCCCAAAACACATTTCAACATCTTTGCAGCCCTGCCTTAAAAGGACCAGCTAACATCGTTTCAGTGATTGCTCCATTATCACAGGTGTGGGTGTTGATGAGGACAGGGCTGGATATCAATCTGTCATGATTAAGTAAGAATGACACCACTGGACACTTTAAAAGGAGGCTGGTGCTTGGCATCATTGTTTCTCTTCTGTTAACCATGGTTATCTCTAAAGAAACACGTGCAGTCATCATTGCACTGCACAAAAATAAGAGTATCGCAGCTAGATAGATTGCACCTCAGTCAACAATCTATCGCATCATCAAGAACTTCAAGGAGAGAGGTTCCATTGTTGCCAAAAAGGCTCCAGGGCGCCCAAGAAAGACCAGCAAGCGCCAGGACCGTCTCTTAAAAGTGTTTTAGCTGCGGGATCGGGCTACAAGCAGTGCAGAGCTTGCTCAGGAATGGCAGCAGGCAGGTGTGAGTGCATCTGCACGCACTGTGAGGCGGAGACTCTTGGAGCAAGGCCTGGTCTCAAGGAGGGCAGCAAAGAAGCCACTTCTCTCCAGAAAAAAACATCAGGGACAGACTGATATTCTGCAAAAGGTACAGGGAGTGGACTGCTGAGGACTGGGGTAAAGTCATTTTCTCTGATGAATCCCCTTTTCGATTGTTTGGGACATCTGGAAAACAGCTTATTCGGAGAAGACGAGGTGAGCGCTACCACCAGTCTTGTCTCATGCCAACTGTAAAGTATCCTGAAACCATTCATGTGTGGGGTTGCTTCTCAGCCAAGGGAATCGGCTCTCTCACAGTCTTGCCTAAAAACACAGCCATGAATAAAGAATGGTACCAGAATGTCCTCAGAGAGCAACTTCTCCCAACCGTCCAAGAGCAGTTTGGTGATCAGCAATGCCTTTTCCAGCATGATGGAGCACCTTGCCCTAAAGCAAAGGTGATAACTAAATGGCTCAGGGAACAAAACATAGAGATTTTGGGTCCATGGCCTGGAAACTCCCCAGATCTTAATCCCATTGAGAACTTGTGGTCAATCATCAAGAGACGGGTGGACAAACAAAAATCTACAAATTCTGACAAAATGCAAGCATTGATTGTGCAAGAATGGACTGCTATCAGTCAGGATTTGGTCCAGAAGTTGATTGAGAGCATGCCAGGGAAAATTGCAGAGGTCCTGAAGAAGAAGGGTCAACACTGCAAATATTGACTCGCTGCATTAACTCATTCTAACTGTCAATATAAGCTTTTGTTACTCATAATATGATTGCAATTATATTTCTGTATGTGATAAAAACATCTGACAAACACACATAAAAACCAGAGGGCAGCAGATCATGTGAAAATATAATATTTGTGTCATTCTCAAAACTTTTGGCCATGACTGTATATTATAATCCCTGTACCATGCTATACAATGTACAGTATAATCCATACACCATACTGTATAATATACAGTATAATCCATACACCATACTGTATAATACACAGTATAATTTGTACACCATGCTGTATAGTATACAGTATAATCCGTACACCATGCTGTATAGTATACAGTATAATCCGTACACCATGCTGTATAGTATACACAGTATAATCCGTACAGCATACTGTATAATACACACTATAATCCGTACACCATACTGTATAATACACAGTATAATCTGTACACCATGCTGTATAACATACAGTATAAGGGTGCATTCACACGACCGTAAGTGTTTTGCTGTCCGCAAATTGCGGATCCGCAAAACACGGATACCGGATGTGTGCGTTCTGCAATTTGCGGACCGAACATGGCCAGCGCTATATAGAGAAAGCCAATTCTTGTCCATGCTTGCGGACAAGAATAGGACATGCTCTATATTTTTTGCGGCGCCGCGGAACGGAACAACGGTGTGCTGTCCGCATCTTTTGCGGCCCAATTGAAATGAATGGATCCGCACCCGGTTCGCAAAAGTTGCGGATCAGACGCGGATGAAACATACGTTTGTGTGAATGCACCCTAATCCGTACACCATGCTGTATAATACATATATACATATATACTGTATAGTATACAGTATAATCCTTACACCATGCTGTATAGTATATAGTATAATCCCTACACCATGCTGTATAGTATACAGTATAATCCCTACACCATGATGTATAATATACAGTATAATCCGTACACCATGCTGTATAATACACAGTACAATCCATACACCATACTGTATAATACACAGTACAATCCGTACACCATGCTGTATAGTATACAGTATAATCCATACACCATGCTGTATAATATACAGTATAATCCGTACACCATGCTGTATAGTATGCAGTATAATCCGTACACCATGCTGTATAATATACAGTATAATCCGTACACCATGCTGTATAGTATACAGTATAATCCGTACTCCATGCTGTATAGTATACAGTATAATCCGTACACCATGCTGTATAGTATACAGTGTAATCCGTACACCATGCTGTATAATACACAGTATAATCCGTACACCATGCTGTATAGTATACAGTATAATCCCTACACCATGCTGTATAGTATACAGTATAATCCCTACACCATGCTGTATAGTATACAGTATAATCCGTACACCATGCTGTATAGTACACAGTATAATCCGTACACCATGCTGTATAGTATACAGTATAATCTGTACACCATGCTGTATAGTATACAGTATAATCCGTACACCATGCTGTATAGTATAAAGTATAATCCATACTCCATGCTGTATAGTATACAGTATAATCCATACTCCATGCTGTATAGTATACAGTATAATCCGTACACCATGCTGTATAATATACAGTATAATCCGTACACCATGCTGTATAATATACAGTATAATCCGTACACCATGCTGTATAGTATACAGTATAATCCGTACACCATGCTGTATAATATACAGTATAATCCATCCTTGTGGCTGCCACCATTCAGTTAACGTCTCCTTAATTAAAATAAATAAATAAATAAATCAGTAGCTCATGTATACATTTCTTTATTGACAAATGGGGGTGCGGCATGGGAGGAGCCAGGGTAGCATGTGGGATGGGCCATGGTAATTTTTGCTGTTAAGCCTGCAGTACTTCTTTTGCGTCTTGCTGTATAACGTTTGCGTATTGAAAGAATTTCTATAGGCAGGGTTAGTATCATTGTTCAAAAGTCCATTGTGAAATACGTCTTTTTTTTTTTTTTTTTTTTTTGGGGTGGCAAAAATACACAAGTGTGCCCTGTCAGTAAAGCTAGGTGCACACCGTTTTACAACCGTTCAAAAGTCTCTGTAGCTGACATCCGTATTTAATACCGTTAATTTAGGCCGCAGTTCCTCATTTGCTGCTGCAGTTAAATTCTCCCAAGGAGGGAGTTAAACTATAGGGATAGGATTTGGGTAGGTAGAAAGATTTTCGCTGTTCCAAAAAGACCAAAGTCCATTGTGAAATACGTCTTTTTTTTGGGGTGGCAAAAAAACCCCCACGTGTGCCCTGTCAGTAACGCTAGATGCACAGCGTATTACAACCGTTCAAAAGTCTAGGTAGCTGACATCGGCTTGGTTTGAACACTCAAATTTATTAAGTTAATGATTCCCCGGACACTCAACAATCAGCATTGGGGAGGCGCCGAGAGGCAGGGGCTCCAACAGGTGGTAGCTTACCTCCCTGCAGACGGCCCACTCGATCCCAAGATCAAACTTCGAGCTTTTTAAGTGCAGCAACTTAGATAAACGCTATTGGACCTGGAATTACCGCGGCTGCTGGCACCAGACTTGCTCTCCAGTAGATACTATATGATATATATGTTGTATGGGAGTGTCTCATCTGTGTAATTTTTGGCAGCACTTGCGCTTAACGTACAAGTAAATCTATGTTTCCTAGCAATATTTCCTGTAAAATCGATGTTATCTTGATTTTTTGGGGGGTATTTTTGTCATTCCGTAAAAGTGGTGTAATAGTCGGCCATCATCTTTAATAGCAGTTACTTCGGTGTCCAAGATGCATCCAGACATCCTCCCCATGCTGTTCCTTAACCATTTCTGTGGTGTTTCCACCATTTTCTGACGTTTCCCTATGGACCAGACACCCTCCCCTCATTCGAGCAGGGGGTGCCTGGTCTTCTCCCATTGACTTCCATTATACTCGGAAGTCAATGTGAGCATTCGAGCACCACCTAGTGTTCGGCCAGAGCACCCGAACATCGGGGTGCTCGATTATCACTAGTGGACAGATTCTGAGCCACTTATTATGTAAGTGATTTTTCTTTGGGTGTCTCAATTTGTACACCAAATGTTTTAGATGTTATTGCTGAAATTGTCTACAAATAAAGCTTCCTAAGGATTTTATGGCACTGGATTTCTTCCTTGTTATTTTTGATGTTTGTACACTCTGAAGCAAGGAGTCCTTAATCCAGTAGTCAAATATATACAGTACAGACCAAAAGTTTGGACACACTTTCTCATTCAAAGAGTTTTCTGTATTTTCATGACTATGGAAATTGTAGATTCAGACTGAAGGCATCAAAACTATGAATTAACACATGTGGAATTATATACTTAACAGAAAAGTGTGAAACAACTGAAAATATGTCTTATATTCTAGGTTCTTCAAAGTAACCACCCTTTGCTTTGATTACTGCTTTGCACACTCTTGGCATTCTCTTGATGAGCTTCAAGAGATAGTCACCTGAAATGGTATTCCAACAGTCTTGAAGGAGTTCCCAGAGATGCTTAGTCCTTGTTGGCCCTTTTGCCTTCACTCTGCGGTCCAGCTCACCCCAAACCATCTCGATTGGGTTCAGGTCTGGTGACTGTGGAGGCCAGGTCATCTGGCGTAGCACCCCATCACTCTCCTTCTTGGTCAAATAGTCCTTACACAGCCTGAAGGTATGTTTAGGGTCATTGTCCTATTGATAAATAAATGATGGTCCAACTAAATGCAAACCGGATAGAATAGCATGCCGCTGCAAGATGCTGTGGTAGCCATGCTGGTTCAGTATGCCTTCAATTTTGAATAAATCCCCAACAGTGTCACCAGCAAAACACCCCCACACCATCAAACCTCTTTCTCCATGCTTCACGGTGGGCGTCGCACAAAGACACGGTGGTTGGAACCAAAGATCTCAAATTTGGACTCATCAGACCAAAGCACAGATTTCTACTGGTCTAATGTCCATTCCTTGTGTTCTTTAGCCCAAACAAGTCTCCTCTGCTTGTTGCCTGTCCTTAGCAGTGGTTTCCTAGCAGCTATTTTACCATGAAGGCCTGCTGTACACAGTCTCCTCTTAACAGTTGTTGAACTCTGTGTGGCATTGACCTGGTCTCTAATCTGAGCTGCTGTTAACCTGCGATTTCTGAGGCTGGTGACTCGGATGAACTTATCCTTCGCAGCAGAGGTGACTCCTGGGGCGGTCCTCATGTCAGCCAGTTTCTTTGTAGCGCTTGATGGTTTTTGCGACTGCACTTGGGGACACTTTCAAAGTTTTTCCAATTTTTCGGACTGACTGACCATCGTTTCTTAAAGTAATGATGGCCACTCGTTTTTCTTTACTTAGCTGCTTTTTTCTTGCCATAATACAAATTCTAACAGTCTATTCAGTAGGACTATCAGCTGTGTATCCACCTGACTTCTGCCCAACACAACTCTTGGTCCCAACAACATTTATAAGGCAAGAAATCCCACTTATTAAACCTGACAGGGCACACCTGTGAAGTGAAAACCATTTCAGGTGACTACCTCTTGAAGCTCATCAAAAGAATGCCAAGAGTGTGTAAAGCAGTAATCAAAGCAAAAGGTGGCTACTAGGGATGAGCGAACCAAACCGTAACAAACCAGATTCGTTACGAACTTTCCCAAAAGTTCGGTTCGTCATCGAACCGAATTTTCAGAAAGTTCGTGACGAATCTGGTTAAAATAACGGCGACGCAAAATATACGCATATTTATTGAGAATGTACGCTAATGCGTACATATTCAGTTAAGTAGCGTACCTTTGACAACGCTAGACTGTATGTTCGTTACTTGAGTAGGAATGTTCGCAGACGCAGTATATGCGTACGCTAATGCGTACATATTCAGTTAAGTGGCGTACCTTTGACAACGCTAGACTGTATGTTCGTTACTTGAGTAGGAATGTTCGCAGACGCAGTGTATGCGTACGCTAATGCGTACATATTCAGTTAAGTAGCGTACCTTTAAACAACGCTACACTGTATGTTCGTTATTTGT
>ONZH01030968.1:0-22762 GCA_900303285.1 Rhinella marina | reverse complement strand
ATGGCCTCTGATGAGATCTCTGTTACAGTATTACAATGTATGGGCCTGATGAGATCTCTGTACAGTAATTCTGATGAGATCTCTGTACAGTATTACAATGTATGGCCTCTGATGAGATCTCTGTACAGTATTACAATGTATGGCCTCTGATGAGATCTCTGTACAGTATTACAATGTAATGGCTCCTCTGATGAGATCTCTGTACAGTATTTACAATGTATGGCCCTGATGAGATCTCTGTACAGTATTACAATGTATGGCCTCTGAATGAGAATCTCTGGTACAGCCTACTGGGCTCTGATGAGATCTCTGTACAGTATTACAATTATGGGCTCTGATGAGATCTCTGTACAGTATTACAATGTATGGGCTCTGATGAGATCTCTGTACAGTATTACAATGTATGGGCTCTGATGAGATCTCTGTACAGTATTACAATGTATGGCCTCTGATGAGATCTCTGTACAGTATTACAATGTATGGGCTCTGATGAGATCTCTGTACAGTATTACAATGTATGAGCTCTCTGTAATGAGATCTCTGTACAGTATTACAATGTATGGCCTCTGATGAGATCTCTGTACGTACAAGTATGGCCTCTGATGTACAGTATTACAATGTATGGGCTGATGAGTACAGTAACAATGTATGGCCTCTGATTGATGATCTGATGAGATCTCTGTACAGTATTACAATATCTGAATGGCAATGTATGCCTCTGATGAGATCTCTGTACAGTATTACAATGTATGGCTCTGATGAGATCTCTGTACAGTATTACAATGTATGGCCTCTGATGAGATCTCTGTACAGTATTACAATGTATCTGATGAGATCTTATTACTGATGAGATCTCTGTACAATGTATGGCCTCTGATGAGATCTCTGACAGTACGATGAGACTCTGTTATTACAATGATGGCTCTGATGAGATCTCTGTACAGTATTACAATGTATGGCCTCTGATTTGAGATTCTGTACAGTATTACAATGTATGGCCTCTGATGAGATCTCTGTACAGTATTACAATGTAGATATCTCTGTGTATTACAATGTATGGGCTCTGATGAGATCTCTGTACAGTATTACATGTATGGGCCCTGATGAGAATCTCTGTACAGTATTACAATGTATGGCTCTGATGAGATCTCTGTACAGTATTACAATGTATGGATGAGATTCTCTGTAACAGTATTACAAATGTATGAGGCTCTGATGAGATCTCTGTACAGTATTACAAATGTTATGTTATGGCCTCTGATGAGATCTCTGTACAGTATTACAATGTATGGCCTCTGATGAGATCTCTGTACAGTACAATGTAGGCCCTCTGATGAGACAATTATGGCCTCTGATGAGATCTCTGTACAGTATTACAATGATGGCCTCTGATGAGAGTACAGTATTACAATGTATGGCCTCTGATGAGATCTCTGTACAGTATTACAATGTATGGGCTCTGATGAGATCTCTGTACAGTATTACATGTATGTATGGCTCTGATGAGATCTCTGTACAGTATTACAATGTATGGGCTCTGATGAGATCTCTGTACAGTATTACAATGTATGGCCTCTGGAACAGTTATTCTAGATGAGTATTACCTGATCTCTGTACAGTATTACAATGTATGGCCTCTGATGAGATCTCTGTACCACATGTATGGGCCCTGATGAGATCTCTGTACAGTATTACAATGTATGGGCTCTGATGAGATCTCTACAGTATTACATGTAGTACTGTACATGTGATGAGATCTCTGTACCTCTGATGAGATCTCTGTACAGTATTACAATGTATGGGCTCTGATGAGATCTCTGTACAGTATTAGAATGTATGTGCTCTGATGAGATCTCTGTACAGTATTACAATGTATGTGCTCTGATGAGATCTCTGTACAGTATTACAATGTATGGCCTCTGATGAGATCTCTGTACTTGTACAGTGTATTACAATTGATGGATCTCTGATTGAGATCTCTCTGTACAGTATTACAATGTATGATGAGATCTCTGTACAGTATTACAAGTATTATGTATGGCTCTGATGAGATCTCTGTACAGTATTACAATGTATGGGCTCTGAATCTCTGTACAGAGATCTGATGAGATCTCTGTACATCTCTGTATTACAATGTATGGGCTCTGATGAGATCTCTGTACAGTATTACAATGTATGGGCTCTGATGAGATCTCTGTACAGTATTACAATGTATGGCCTCTGATGAGATCTCTGTACAGTATTACAATGTATGGCCTCTGATGAGATCTCTGTACAGTATTACAATGTATGGCTCTGATGAGTACAGATGTACTGTACAGTATTACAATGTATGGCCTCTGATGAGATCTCTGTACAGTATTACAATGTATGGGCTCTGATGAGTCGAAGTAAGTTAATCACAAAGTCGCGGCAGATAATTATTAGAGTGAAAAACCACTTCAAAACTTGGAACTGACCTCGGCTTCGGCTCCAAGGTTTTTCACCGTAATAATCAATTAACAAAGTTATCCAACGAAGTCACATGCGACTTTATGAATAACGGACTTCGCTTCACCCTTTGTAGTCATGTGGACGGTTTTCGATTGCATGCTGAGGCTTAGGAGTCATGTGGGCGGTCCTACTTAGTGATTAACAGCTAAGTATAGAGAGATTTAAATGTATCACACGTTTTAATGAATTTTTTTTTTGGATAGAAGGTTCTGCAAATTGAGGCAGTAGCAGGTCAGTAATATCTGCAATGCTTCAAATTTAAGCACCTAGCTCCAATCTGTGGCATATGGGAGGAGCATAAAAAAACTGATTGAAAGCAACGTTTCTTAGCTTCATGAAGCCTCAAAATCAGATAGTATTGTGCGATGACTCCATGTGCTGGTTATCACCACGTGACAGGTCGATGGACAGAGTCCTTGAACTGAGAGGCCTCGGTCTATCGCCCCAGCCGGTCACTGTGTGCCTAGGCGAAGATGTCAGCACAGGTCCGCCTTGTGTGTCCCAGTGGTTGGGAGAAGAACAATGAAGTCAAGAGATGTAGAGAGGAGAACCTCCGGTCAGATGGATGGTCTGATTATAAGAATGGGATGTGAAACGGTCACATCCCAAACATGGGGCGGCAAACAGGTCCAGCTACAGGTGTCCACCGCCCTCACCAGCCCTGGTGGTGTACGGTAAAACGGCAATGCAGTAATGTCTGCAGGCACCGCGGAAACTGGATACCACATGGAGAGATCTTCACAAGGGTCCTGCTCCCAGGAGAATGATCAGGGGTAGTGTACAGTATCTGGACTCCTTGTCTTCATGTCTGGGACCTTCTATTGGTCATGAAACCGGGAGTTTCGTCCATTACTCTAAAGTGACCCAGGAGCAGTTTTTCAACAGGACAACTGCAGGCCACGTGTTACTGTTAGCAGCAGATGTGGCCAGACATGCCACGTGGTAGAGGCGAGCGCTGCCAAAAACATTTCCGCCACAATGATATTAACTGTACCGAGCTAAGGATAAACAGTATATTGCAAAAAAATACCCATTTATCTCATAGGATGGGGGCCACAAGGAGACATACTGTATGGGGGCCACTCCATGCTGGAGATGTCCAGCTTCTAAACACTTTAGTTGATGTGCCCCAATCACCTGGCACCCCAGCCTCGGCCCCATACACGTGACCTGTACCCCTGTGTCGTGCTGGAAGAAGAGGAGCACCATGCTGTAGTAGATGTTGTAGAGCCCTCCAGCAGGTCGGTGGGTGCAGTGCTCAGCACGACCACAGGTTACCAACTACTGCCACCCAGCCACATGTCAGCAGCTGCGTTTCCCAGACAGATGGAGGCCTGGTGTATATCAAGTGCAACCGCCCCATGACATCACTAGAATACCACAGTAATTAATGGGATATGGCCTTCTCTTAATACCACGGTATATACCACGGTATATACCGCTATACTGCCCTATTACATGGCCTGCAGGATCTCCAGATCATACATCATGGGTCAGCAATCAGAAAGGAAGCTGCCAGCAGCAGATCTTGATGATTAGTGTGCTCAAGCGCATTTAGCGTGGCAGAACATTCCACAGACAACCATTAGTGACCTCACTGATAGCAGCCAAGGTGCGGGGCATCCATACTTTATAATTTACACATCCATCGCTCACTTGATTTCCATTACTCCACGACCTTTCCTTCTTGTATATATGATGCTGCTCGGCTTCCTCTGCTCCCTGCATTTTCTTCATAAGGGGTTAATCTAATGTTCTCATATTGGACCATTAATATAATGGTAGGGCCCTGATGCCCTTCAGTCCTGAGAGGGTGGCCTCAGGTACATACGGCTGGAGGAGAGGCGGTGTCCATGTCAATGTGGTCAAGGGCTTCTGAGACATTATGCACCGGTCCTTCTCCCAAGTTGTCTTCTCACCTGAACCCCATCTTCACCTGACTAGGGCTTCAGCTTTGGGCTACTTCTTTCTCGGTTCCTTGGAGCTATAGTGAATATAGTGAGCACAGTTAGGGCCATAACCTTTGGCCGTGATGGCGGCGTGTTCACATGAGTGATGAATGCAGATGCTACATATGGAGCACCATTGTCACCCCCGCTGTCTTCTGCACCTTCCGCAGACTCGGGAGATTTCTTGGCAGATGGAACGGGCCCCAGAATGACATGTGGAGGCAGTCACCACCAGTCATGGCCGTGGTACTTCTTGGGACAGTCATACCCCCTCCTCAACAAACCACAGCCAGACAGGAGGGGCGGCAAGGTTTTATTAGATGACACACAAAGCTATGGCTCAGGCAAAGTTATGCAAGAAATCCAACTCCGGAGACTTCAAAAGGAGGTTTTACAAGCTCTGCGCCCATCCTCCGCTCGTTAGCAGAGCCTCCAGCCACACTTATAATGTGAAGCAGCTTTTGGACGCCGCTCCGCCGCTCGCTCATACATAATCTTCTCCTAAGTTATTGCAGAGGCCTCATTTCTTAAGGCGCTAGACTACAGCGTGTCTCAACCTGTTGACACCGACCACCCCCTTCTGTGATAATGGTCATAGGCCCAGTCCTAGGTCCTTCTGAGATGACAGAGCAGCATGCATTGTCCTCATTAGGACCTGTGATGTAGGACAATATTCCACACTACCAAACCTACAGGAGAACATGGCTCCACCTGCCTTACATCCAGTGAGAACGCCTCTGATGTAGGCAGCCATATCTCTTCTCTGCGGAGGGCTGCAGACGATTATTTTATTATTCCAACAATGAATCAGATATAAGAAAAAGCTAAATGGTTTCTATAAAAACTCATCAGCCCCCCCTCCATGGCACCAGCTCCCTTCCAGTGCCATGAACTACCTTTCCTGTAGGGGCGCTGCCGACACTCCTCAGATCTTCCATCCTCTTCACTGGGCCCTGACATCACACAGCGTCCGGTCGTAGTCAGGATACAGCGAGACACCACAGAGCAGTCAGTAATACTCACATACTACAAACCAATACTTCATACAAAAAAATTGCAGAGGATTTTTTTACTTTTTCAGCCCCAACACCCCCATCCTGCCACCCCCAATAGTATACTGCAGAAACTGATCATCCCCCCTGAAAATACAACTGCCCCCAAATAATCCTGCAAAACCGCTACTGTCCGGGGCCCCTGGTGTTCCCTAAAGCCCCAACAGTAATAATTCATAACCAGCGTGCCCTTCCTAGTAATACTGCCCTCAATATGGATGTCCCCATGACACCCATACTATTGCCCCCGTAGTACTAATGCCCTCTATAGTGCTTCCCAGTGGTCAAAGCCTCACACTATTAATAGAATCTCTCTCCTTCGTGTTCCCAGTAGTACCAACAACCTGTAAAGTGGCATCAGTAGTAATAAAACCCACCATAGTGCCCCTCGTACAAAATTAATGCCCCTTATAGTGCTACTCCCATAGTTATGATGACACCCCTATAATGGTCCAAGAGCGCTGCCGTGCAGGACACGCCCTCTTCCGGTATGTTTCCAGCCCGGCTCAGGAGGGTGCCAACAGCAAGGCAGGAAGATATCTACTCCTTCACCCCGCCACATCATTCAAGTGTATCGCCATCCACAGGACAGCAGTGAACATGGCACAAGGAAACATTGCTGGATGCTGAAGAAGTCCCCCCTCACCACAGAGCACCAACACCAGGCTTCAGAAGCCCTTCTGTACTAGATATGAACCGTACATCCACTGGTAGACCGACCCGACACCCAATCCCTGACCTCCCCGTCCACTGGTAGACCGACCCGACACCCAATCCCTGACCTCCCCGTCCACTGGTAGACCGACCCCACACCCAATCCCTGACCTCCCCGTCCACTGGTAGACCGACCCCACACCCAATCCCTGACCTCCCCGTCCACTGGTAGACCGACCCCACACCCAATCCCTGACCTCCCCGTCCACTGGTAGACCGAACCCGCACCCAATCCCTGACCTCCCCGGTCCACTGGTAGACCGACCCGACACCCAATCCCTGACCTCCCCGTCCACTGGTAGACCGACCCACACCCAATCCCTGACCTCCCCGTCCACTGGTAGACGACCCACACCCAATCCCTGACCCCCCCCTGGTCCGACCCCCCTGACCTCCCCGGCCACTGGTAGACCGACCCGACACCCAATCCCTGACCTCCCCGTCCACTGGTAGACCGACCCGACACCCAATCCCTGACCTCCCCGTCCACTGGTAGACCGACCCCACACCCAATCCCTGACCTCCCCGTCCACTGGTAGACCGACCCGACACCCAATCCCTGACCTCCCGTCCCTGGTAGACCGACCCACACCCAATCCCTGACCTCCGCCGTCCACTGGTAGACCGACCCACACCCAATCCCCTGACCTCCCCGTCCACTGGTAGACCGACCCACACCCAATCCCTGACCTCCCCGTCCACTGGTAGACCGACCCCACACCCAATCCCTGACCTCCCCGTCCACTGGTAGACCGACCCCACACCCATCCCTGACCTCCCCCACTGGTAGACCGACCCACACCCAATCCTGACCTCCCCGTCCCTGGTAGACCGACCCCACACCCAATCCCTGACCTCCCCGTCCACTGGTAGACCGACCCCACACCCAATCCCTGACTTCTTGTCCACTGGTAGACCGACCCCACCCAATCCCTGACCTCCCGTCCACTGGTAGACCGACCCCCACACCCAATCCCTGACCTCCCCGTCCACTGGTAGACCGACCCCACATCCAATCCCTGACCTCCCGTCCACTGGTAGACGACCCCACACCCAATCGCTGACCTCGCCCGTCCACTGGTAGACCGACCCCACACCAATCCCTGACCTTCTTGTCCACTGGTAGAGACCGACCCGACACCCAATCCCTGACCTCCCCGTCCACTGGCAGACACCCAATCCCTGACCTGTCACACAGTCCAACCTCCTCGTCCATTCAGACTGACCCAACACCCAAACTGTGACCTCCCCGTTATTGCACAGACTGACCGGCTATATAGACTGTGACCTCCCCGTTATCGCAGCAGACTGACCTGCTATATAGACTGTCGTTATGCACAGACTGACTGTATGACTGTGACCTCCCCGTTATTGCACAGACTGACCGGCTGTATAGACTGTGACCTCCCCGTTATTGCACAGACTGACCTTGCTATATAGACTGTGACCTCCCCGTTATTGCACAGACTGACCGGCTATATAGACTGTGACCTCCCCGTTATTGCACAGACTGACCGGCTATATAGACTGTGACCTCCCCGTTATTGCACAGACTGACCGGCTGTATAGACTGTGACCTCCCCGTTATTGCACAGACTGACCGGCTGTATAGACTGTGACCTCCCCGTTATTGCACAGACTGACCGGCTGTATAGACTGTGACCTCCCCGTTATTGCACAGACTGACCGGCTGTATAGACTGTGACCTCCCCGTTATTGCACAGACTGACCGGCTGTATAGACTGTGACCTCCCCGTTATCGCACAGACTGACCCTGATATAGACTGTGACCTCCCCGTTTCGCACAAGACTGACCGGCTGTATAGACCCGTTATCGCACCAGACTGACCGGGCTATATAGACTGTGACCTCCCCGTTATCGCACAAGACTGACCGGCTATATAGACTGTGACCTCCCCGTTATCGCACAGACTGACCGGCTATATAGACTGTGACCTCCCCGTTATCGCACAGACTGACCGGCTATATAGACTGTGACCTCCCCGTTATCGCCAGACTGACCGCTATATAGACGTGACCTCCCCGTTATCGCACAGAGACGGCTATATAGACTGTGACCTCCCCGTTATCGCACACGACTGACCGGCTATATAGACTGTGGACCTCCCCGTTATCGCACAGAACTGACCGGCTATATAGACTGTGACCTCCCCGTTATCGCACAGACTGACCGCTATATAGACTGTGACCTCCCCGTTATCGCACAGACTGACCTGCTATATAGACTGTGACCTCCCCGTTATCGCACAGACTGACCGGCTGTATAGGACTGTGAACCTCCCCGTTATCGCACAGACTGACCGGCTATATAGACTGTGACCTCCCTGTTATCGCACAGACTGACCTGCTATATAGACTGTGACCTCCCCGTTATTGCACAGACTGACCTGCTATATAGACTGTGACCTCCCCGTTATCGCACAGACTGACCGGCTGTATAGACTGTGACCTCCCCGTTATCGCACAGACTGACCGGCTATATAGACTGTGACCTCCCCGTTATCGCACAGACTGACCGGCTATATAGACTGTGACCTCCCCGTTATCGCACAGACTGACCTGCTATATAGACTGTGACCTCCCCGTTATTGCACAGACTGACCGGCTGTATAGACTGTGACCTCCCCCGTTATTGCACAGACTGACCGGCTGTATAGACTGTGACCTCCCCGTTATCGCACAGACTGACCGGCTATATAGACTGTGACCTCCCCGTTATTGCACAGACTGACCGGCTATATAGACTGTGACCTCCCCGTTATTGCACAGACTGACCGGCTGTATAGACCTGTGACCTCCCCGTTATCGCACAGACTGACCGGCTATATAGACTGTGACCTCCCCGTTATTGCACAGACTGACCGCTATATAGACTGTGGACCTCCCCGTTATTGCACAGACTGACCGGCTATATAGACTGTGACCTCCCCGTTATCGCACAGACTGACCGGCTATATAGACTGTGACCTCCCCCGTTATCGCACAGACTGACCGGCTATATAGACTGTGACCTCCCCGTTATCGCACAGACTGACCGGCTATATAGACTGTGACCTCCCCGTTATCGCACAGACTGACCGGCTATATAGACTGTGACCTCCCCGTTATCGCACAGACTGACCGGCTATATAGACTGTGACCTCCCCGTTATTGCACAGACTGACCGGCTGTATAGACTGTGACCTCTCTTTCCTGAGCTGGTCATATAACCAAATCACAGACAGACCTACTCTGTGGAGTGTGACCTCACCCTGTGACATCAGGCAGCAGACAGTTTGGTGGTGAGCTGAGTGAGCGTTGTGTAGTCTGGATACAGTGGGTTCTAGGTGTCTGCAGGACGAGGTACATACAAGGCGATAGCCTGTTCACACTATGTCGCTTGTGTTGCAATCCCTTGTGCCCTCATTACAGCGGGGAGCAGGCGCTCGACCACACATGACACACACAAGTCTCCACGGTGAAGTGATCGCTCCTAACATTTAGAGGTTACACCCGGACTCTGCTGAGATCATAGTGGAGGCCCCACATCTCCTACAGTATCACCTGCTCAGCCACATACATGATCCAACACTGCCATCTAGTGGGCACCAGTGTAAGCTGCACACACCAGACAGCAGTAGAGAAGCGTTCGGAGGGGCACCACCTGAGGACAGTGACAGGCCCTTAAATAGTGGGCCTCACATAGGGGCACAGCAATCGGGGGAACTGCAGCTTTGGGGCCTGTGCCGTATGAGGACTAGGGTTTTTATTGTCAGGGCCCCCTCAGCAGTATTATACAGGGACAGTATATACACTGTAGGAAATGGATGGAGCAGCTGCCAGGCCTCATCAGAGGGATCTTTACTAGCCACTAGGGTGGCCGGACTGTCTGGCTTTCAGACTCCCTGTCCTCTGTTCTGCACAGGGCCTGAATGGACAGGGGGCATGGCCTCATGTTTAGGGGTGTGGCATCATAGGGACCGGTGGCACGGCTTTACATTTGGGGGTGGGGGGAGGCTGGACTGTCTGGCTTTCAGACTGTCCTCTGTAGGGCTGGGCAATTAATCGAATTAAATTCAATTAATTCACCAATTCAAAGCCTAATGATTTTATTTTTAAAGGAAAATCGTGAATTCAATTTTCCTAAAATGGCGCCCGCCACACTGTACTGGCCTGGTCAGTGTCCCTCCTCTGTGGCCCCGCCCCCTGGCAGGCAGCTCTCCGGCCCACGCTCAGTGTCACGCCCTCTCTCTCTCCGTGTGTGGAGCTCCGGACATGGCGGCCGAGCAGCGGCTAATTCTACCTGCTTCTCCAGAACCTGCTGACCCCCGACAACGGCACCAGGAAGCGTCCCGACTCACCTCGGCCTGCTTCCTGGTGCCGTTGTCGGGGGTCAGCAGGTTCTGGAGAAGACGGGGACTAGCACAGGAACTGCACACATCCTCCCCCGGCCCGGTGGCACGGATTCACGTTAGGGTAAGGCTGGACATTCTGGCTTTCAGACTCCCTGTCCTCTGTCATGCACAGGGCCTGGATGGACACAGGGGGCGTGGCCTCTTGTTTAGGGGTGTGGCTTTATGGGGACCGGTGGCACGGCTTCATGTTGGAGTAAGGCTGGACATTCCGGCTTTCAGACTCCCTGTCCTCTGTTATTCTCAGGGCCTGGATGGACACAGGGGGCGTGGCCTCTTGTTTAGGGGTGTGGCTTTATGGGGACCGGTGGCACGGCTTCACGTTAGGGGAAGGCTGGACATTCCGGCTTTCAGACTCCCTGTCCTCTGTTATTCTCAGGGCCTGGATGGACACAGGGGGCGTGGCCTCTTGTTTAGGGGTGTGGCTTTATGGGGGCCGGTGGCACAGCTTCACGTTAGGGTAAGGCTGGACATTCTGGCTTTCAGACTCCCTGTCCTCTGTTATTCTCAGGGCCTGGATGGACACAGGGGGCGTGGCCTCTTGTTTAGGGGTGTGGGCTTTATGGGGGCCGGTGGCACAGCTTCACGTTAGGGTAAGGCTGGACATTCTGGCTTTCAGACTCCCTGTCCTCTGTTATTCTCAGGGCCTGGATGGACACAGGGGGCGTGGCCTCTTGTTTAGGGGTGTGGCTTCATGGGGACTGGTGGCACGGCTTCATGTTGGAGTAAGGCTGGACATTCTGGCTTTCAGACTCCGGCCTCTGTCATGCGCAGGGCCTGGATGGACACAGGGGGCATGGCCTAGTGTTTAGGGGTGTGGCTTTACAGGGACCGGTGGCACGGCTTTACATTGGGGGGAGGCTGGACATTCTGGCTTTCAGACTCCCTGTCCTCCATCATGCGCAGGGCCTGGATGGACACAGGGGGCGTGGCCTCTTGTTTAGGGGTGTGGCTTTACAGGGACCGGTGGCACGGCTTTACATTGGGGGGAGGCTGGACATTCCGGCTTTCAGACTCCCTGTCCTCTGTCATGCACAGGGCCTGGATGGACACAGGGGGCGTGGCCTCTTGTTTAGGGGTGTGGCTTCATGGGGACTGGTGGCACGGCTTCATGTTGGAGTAAGGCTGGACATTCTGGCTTTCAGACTCCCTGTCCTCTGTCATGCACAGGGCCTGGATGGACACACGGATGTCCCTTTGAACAGCTCACTCTCAGATACCAGCACTGTGCAGTCTGAGCATGAGCTGCAGGGACAAAGTCACCCTCCCCCCTCCCCTGCAGCTGACAGAAGGTGATTTTACCTCCATTTTTGAAAACCCCATTGGCAGCAGAGTGGGGGGCATGGCCTGACTCATCTTTTGAGGGTTGCCCGAGTGGCCCCCCTACAAGCCACAGGTGTGAGGGTTATGAAGAAGTTCCTGGGGGAAGGGGGTGCTGGGAGGCCCAGTCGTTTCTAGTCACGCCCCTGGCCTCACCATGGACTGCGGACATCCAGCAGCTCTGGAGGACTAGCTGTAGAGCAGCAGAGGGGGCAGGGTCGGATCTAGACACACCTGACAATCAGGAGGACACAACATCACAGGAGACCAGGAGCAGCCATGAAAGACATTTATTGCGAGTTCCTGATGACAGACGGCAGCATCTTCAGAGCTCCAGATACAGATCTTCAGGGTCCTCATTTCTCACCTTCAGAGGCTGGGGTTGGCCTGGGTACGAGTAAAGTGAGTTCTATAAGTGATTCCCTCCCCCAGATCAGGTCGTCCCCAATGTCTCTGCTTACCTGTGATACACCAGCCATCCTCCGTGAAGGCTTCGCTCGTCATTTGCTCCTTGCCAAGGTAACCCAGAAAGACATTCCTCCCCCACAGGCCGAGCCCATCCTTGTACTCTCTGCTTTTACATCCAGCAAGTTCAACTCTGGGGGGAGAAAATGTGTTATAGAAAACCAACCGGGTATCCCCCAATTCAGAACAGTCACCCCATGTACCCCAGCCTTAGGGTGAGGGAGATATGTGAAGGACAATGCACAGCCTCTTACAATTACCACCTGTGCCGGCCGGTCACAAAACTTCATAAGGGGCTGGAGTGGAACATGGATCCATGGGGCGGATGGATGCTCTATAAACCAAGTGGCGGCACGGTCATGTGTGACTAGGCATCATGCTGAGGCAATCTGAACGCTCGTGTCTCACCTCCCTGTCCTCCGACTTGATGGAAGCATAATGCTTTGCAGCCCACTGGTCGTCTCCTTGCCGTACAACTCCAGTAAATGAATCCCCAGGCTCCCAAAGTATTCTGCCACGTTCTGACTGATGGGCTCCATTCCCATATAACAGAGAGCACAGCGATCCAGCCCCAGAGCCATCCGGGCAGGCCTGAAGATCACACGCTCAGCAAGACTGTGGCCCCAGGACAGTGAACCAGAACTGCAGAGGAGAGAGTATCATGAGAAATCAGAATCCAGTTCCATCACAGGTCTAGAGTAACCATCCACAGATGTCACAGTGCCCCCAGAGGAGAGGAGGAGTCACTGAGACATCACTGTAACAGGGTCTTATTCCCCAAGAGTCTGGTGGCCCCAGGACAGTGAACCAGAACTGCAGAGGAGAGAGTACCATGAGAAATCAGAATCCAGTTCCATCACAGGTCTAGAGTAACCATCCACAGATGTCACAGTGCCCCCAGAGGAGAGGAGGAATCACTGAGACATCACTGCAACAGGGTCTTATTCCCCAAGAGTCTGGTGGCCTCAGGACAGTGAACCAGAACTGCAGAGGAGAGTGTGCCATGAGAAATCAGAATCCAGTGCCATCACAGGTCTAGAGTAACCATCCAGAGGTCACAGTGCCCCCAGAGGAGAGGAGGAATCACTGAGACATCACTGCAACAGGGTCTTATTCCCCAAGAGTCTGGTGGCCTCAGGACAGTGAACCAGAACTGCAGAGGAGAGTGCGCCATGAGAAATCAGAATCCAGTTCCATCACAGGTCTAGAGTAACCATTACACAAAGAGCTTCCACAGATGTCACAGTGCCCCCAGAGGAGAGGAGGAGACATCACTGCAACAGGGTCTTATTCCCCAAGAGTCTGGTGACCTCAGGACAGTAAACCAGAACTGCATGGCAGAGGAGAGAGTACCATGAGAAATCAGAATCCAGTTCCATTACAGGTCTAGAGTAACCATCCACAGATGCCACAGTGCCCCCAGAGGAGAGGAGGAGACATCACTGCAAAAGAGTCTTATTCCCCAAGAGTCTGGTGGCCTCAGGACAGTAAACCAGAACTGCAGAGAAGAGTACCATGAGAAATCAGAATCCAGTTCCATCACAGGTCTAGAGTAACCATCCACAGATGTCACAGTGCCCCCAGAGGAGAGGAGGAGACATCACTGCAACAGGGTCTTATTCCCCAAGAGTCTGGTGGCCTCAGGACAGTAAACCAGAACTGCAGAGGAGAGAGTACCATGAGAAATCAGAATCCAGTTCCATTACAGGTCTAGAGTAACCATTACACAAAGAGCTTCCAGAGATGTCACAGTGGCACCCAGAGGAGAGGAGGAATCACTGAGACAGGGTCATTGTGCCATTACTTGTGGTCAGCAGATGACTGGAGCCATCAGTGTGCTCCAGGTCGTAGACTGATTACACCATTGCTTCACCCTCTAAATCAACGAGCCTGGCATCACTGACCTTGTGTAGGACTGAAGACCTTTCTTTCTGGCCCAGCTAATGGTCATCTTCTGCAATGCCGATGCCTTCTTCTCCACCAGCATCCACCTCTTCTTCACCTTCTCCCAGAGTTCAGGAAATCCCAGGAAGAGGGTGGGTCGGACATCACACAGAGTAGACACCAGAGACCTCTGTAAAACACGCACACACGAGATCCATCTCATCTACATCTCCACATGAACAGACCCCGATGTCCCTGTGCCTCAGAGGGAGCAGCTCTGTATACATCGGGAGACACACCGAATACTAAAAGCAAAAACATTAAAACTGGAAACTGATGAACTGCAGCCCCGCCCGTGCTTGTGGGGATCACACGGTACAGTTCAATCTGACTACAAGCATGTGACGTTCCATGCCCCCTGTGTAAGGTTACGTACGGCACCTTTCCCCCCCCCCCCCCACAGACGCTTCCTGTCCACGCGGGCACAGAAAGGGAGAGAGGGTAGCCTATGTGATCCCTGCATGGCACTATGCTTGCTCACAATCCTGACCGGCTGAGAGACCCTTTTCGCCATCACCAGCGAGCCTGAGTATCAGCCCAGTAGTTCTGCCAACTCTCGTTTGATATAAGTCCGGGCTGTTAACGGATTATATTGGGTCAGGAGCCAACCAGAGGTAGCTTATAACAATATTACCGAGAACACTGACGTGGGATTCGTGGATCGAGGTAACAAGATCAAATTGTATATTTAATCTCCTTAAAGAGGACCTCTCCCCCCTCCTGACGCCTGTTTTAATAACTTCATGCATTCCCCATGTAATAACAAGTCTGGAACATCTATTCTTATGTCTGTATGTTCTGCCATTCCTTTATTATTTGCACCAGAAGTTATTAATGAATTGCTATTTGTCTTCAGTAAAGGAACAGAGGGGAGGTGACCAGTTGGGGGTGTGTCCCTGCACAGTCTGAACATGACAACACTGATTGGCTAGAGTCATTCTGTGCAGGGACACACCCCCAACTGGTCACCTCCCCTCTGTTCCTTTACTGAAGGCAAATAGCAATTCAGTCATAACTTCTAGTACAAATAATAAAGGAATGACACAACATACCGACATAATAATAGATGTTCCAGACTTATTACATGGGGAATGTATGGAGCTATTAAAACAGGCGTCAGGAGAGGTGAAAGGTCCTCTTTAAGGGCTCACTAAACAAATACACACAATGAATGATATGTACAATGGTCCGATTACAGTTACAAGGATAGTAGGGGGTACAAACAGGATAACAGATTGTAGGGTCAGTTACCATTAGATGTTCTGCTTAGCTGGAGTCACGTGAAAGGCAGTGATGTCAGCGGATTCCTGGGGCCTGTTCCAACACTGTACAGGCGGTGACCTCTCCTTAGAACAAGACGCTGTCCTCTGTGGCCTTTTACCCTGCAGCTCCTCCTCCTCCCCCCATCCCAGTTCTGGTTGCCAAAGCCACACAAAACCATTATGGCCCATAGCTCCAGACAAGGAGGTCACAGGGAAAGCATTCTGGTACCAACTGATCCACCGGGGTTCCAGTGGATCCTCTAATGCAAGTCTATGACAGACAAACTAACATTGTATCTGTTTGTGCCGAGCTTCTCCACCCTCCCACTAGAAGGTGTCAGTCTAGCTAACACTGTATATAAAGAGCAGTCACGGCTCCTAGTGTGCTTCAGTTAGGGAACAGTGCTTGGAGGGGGGAGACTGCCAGACTACTAAGTGACCAGAAGAAGACACTGCCACAGACCATTGGGTACCAGTCTTCTGAAGAGAGAGGGACAGCTAGCTCAGGCCTTTCCTCAGTATCAAACCCTTCTGCCCGGGAGACTGGAGAAGACGGCCCCCGCGCCTCGCCCCGCGCCGGAGAAGACAGCCCCCGCGCCTCGCCCCGCGCCGGAGAAGACAGCCCCCGCGCCGGAGAAGACGGCCCCCGCGCCCCGCGCCGGAGAAGACAGCCCCCGCGCCGGAGAAGACGGCCCCCGCGCCTCGCCCCCGAGAAGCTTTGTACATGAATTCCTCCAGTAAAGAAGCCCCCTGGTTACTGCAGACCCCGACTCTCTGGACTTATTTCCTATTGAGGTGCACCACACCTTACCATTCCTTCCAGAGAGAAGCAACACGTGGTGACAACTCGATGGTATCCAGGGGCCCCCCCAAATCCAGCCACTGCCACCGGTTCTATTTGGTGCCCGGCCCACCATTGCTCAGCTCCTTCTGATGCAGTCCTGGGGTTCAGATTCTCACCTTCCACGCAGCAGGCTCTGTGAAGAATGTGGAGCCTCCACAGGATAGAATGAGCCACAGGTCAAAGAGCTGCACAGACATGCTGCCGAGGGGCAGGTAACTGACGACCACCTCCTCCGAACCCAATCCCAGCGTCTCCTGCAGGGCCCTGGATGTCCAGGTCACCTATAGAGGGATCATACAGCACATGTATATTTCATGATGGAGACCATACAGGAGGACGTCCCCAGGGTTATCCACAACCGTCTGTGGTGCTACGTATGGGACAGCCATAAAGGACAGGCAGTATAAACCGCCACCTGAGGCTTCTGACCCCATGTAAACAATAACTGTATAGACATTACTGTTATCAGATGACCGTATAGACAAAGCACTCGTCAGTGGAGGCTGATCACCATATCCACTGCACAGCAAGGGGCAGTGTACGGTATATACTGTATATCACATACATATACTGTATATTATACATATGGGAGCTGTATAGCAGTGGTAATAAGGCAGTGTACGGTATATACTGTATATCACATACATATACAGTATATTATACATATGGGGGCTGTATAGCAGTGGTAATAAGGCAGTGTACGGTATATACTGTATATCACATACATATACTGTATATTATACATATGGGGAGCTGTATAGCAGTGGTAATAAGGCAGTGTACGGTATATACTGTATATCACATACATATACAGTATATTATACATATGGGGAGCTGTATAGCAGTGGTAATAAGGCAGTGTACGGTATATACTGTATATCACATACATATACTGTATATTATACATATGGGGAGCTGTATAGCAGTGGTAATAAGGCAGTGTACGGTATATACTGTATATCACATACATATACTGTATATTATACATATGGGGAGCTGTATAGCAGTGGTAATAAGGCAGTGTACGGTATATACTGTATATCACATACATATACTGTATATTATACATATGGGGAGCTGTATAGCAGTGGTAATAAGGCAGTGTACGGTATATACTGTATATCACATACATATACTGTATATTATACATATGGGGAGCTGTATAGCAGTGGTAATAAGGCAGTGTATGGTATATACTGTATATCACATACATATACTGTATATTATACATATGGGGAGCTGTATAGCAGTGGTAATAAGGCAGTGTACAGTATATACCACATACATATACAGTATATTATACATATGGGGCGCTGTATAGCAGTGGTAATAAGGCAGTGTACGGTATATACTGTATATCACATACATAACAGTATATTATACATATGGGGAGCTGTATAGCAGTGGTAATAAGGCAGTGTACGGTATATACTGTATATCACATACATATACTGTATATTATACATATGGGGAGCTGTATAGCAGTGGTAATAAGGCAGTGTACGGTATATACTGTATATCACATACATATACAGTATGTTATACATATGGGGTGCTGTATAGCAGTGGTAATAAGGTAGTGTACGGTATATACTGTATATCACATACATATACAGTATATTATACATATGGGGAGCTGTATAGCAGTGGTAATAAGGCAGTGTACGGTATATACCACATACATATACAGTATATTATACATATGGGGAGCTGTATAGCAGTGGTAATAAGGCAGTGTACGGTATATACTGTATATCACATACATATACAGTATGTTATACATATGGGGAGCTGTATAGCAGTGGTAATAAGGCAGTGTTACGGTATATACCACATACATATACAGTATATTATACATATGGGGAGCTGTATAGCAGTGGTAATAAGGCAGTGTACGGTATATACCACATACATATACAGTATATTATAACATATGGGGAGCTGTATAGCAGTGGTAATAAGGCAGTGTACGGTATATACTGTATATCACATACATATACAGTATGTTATACATATGGGGAGCTGTATAGCAGTGGTAATAAGGCAGTGTACGGTATATACTGTATATCACACACAGTATATTATACATATGGGGAGCTGTATAGCATTGGTAATAAGGCAGTGTACGGTATATACCACATACATATACAGTATATTATACATATGGGGAGCTGTTATAGCAGTGGTAATAAGGCAGTGTACGGTAATATACTTGTATATATATTATACATATGGGGAGCTGTATAGCAGTGGTAATAAGGCAGTGTACGGTATATACCACATACATATACAGTATATTATACATATGGGGCGCTGTATAGCAGTGGTAATAAGGCAGTGTACGGTATATACTGTATCATACATATACAGTATATTATACATATGGGGAGCTGTATAGCAGTGGTAATAAGGCAGTGTACGGTATATACTGTATATATTATACATATGGGGTGCTGTATAGCAGTGGTAATAAGGCAGTGTACGGTATATACCACATACATATACAGTATATTATACATATGGGGTGCTGTATAGCAATGGTAATAAGGCAGTGTACGGTATATACTGTATATCACATACATATACATTATATTATACATATGGGGTGCTGTATAGCAGTGGTAATAAGGCAGTGTACGGTATATACTGTATATATAGTACTCACATTGTCGTGACTTATCATGGCTCCTCTTGGCTCTCCAGCCTCATCGGTGGAATAGATTACTGCACAGCACTGGTTTGGCTTCTGGTCAGCCATGATGTCATCAAGAGGCGCATCGTCCAGCTCCGAGCCCAGATCTAGTAGCTGCGTCCACTGAAAGGAAGATGTATAGTGACTTTCTACATGTACTTACTGGGGAGCGAGGGCAGCAGGTACTTACGGTGTACACTCCAGGACATGGCTCCATTACTTCTCCTCTCCATTGCACAATTGCTTTCAGATTTCGCAGCTTGTTTTTGATCTGGAAAATGATTTTAGATTGTCAGACGTTGTTCTTTGTGAGACAAGAACGATATCCACACAGAATGGCCATTACAGTCACTGTTACTGCCACCCTCCCCACTGTCATGGGGCCACTACTGCTGGCTACTTACCCTCCCCACTGTCATGGGGCCACTACTGCTGCTACTACCCTCCCACTGTCATGGGGCCACTACTGCTGCTACTACCCTCCCCGCGGTCACGGGGCCACTACTACCCTCCCCGCGGTCACGGGGCCACTACTACCTCCCCGCGGTCACGGGGCCACTACTACCCTCCCCGCGGTCACGGGGCCACTACTGCTGCTACTACCCTCCCCGCTGTCACGGGGCCACTACTGCTGCTACTACCCCTCCCCGCTGTCACGGGGCCACTACTGCTGCTACTACCCCTCCCCGCTGTCACGGGGCCACTACTGCTGCTACTACCCTCCCCGCTGTCACGGGGCCACTACTGCTGCTACTTACCCTCCCCGCTGTCACGGGGCCACTACTGCTGCTACTACCCCTCCCCGCTGTCACGGGGCCACTACTGCTGCTACTACCCCTCCCCGCTGTCACGGGGCCACTACTGCTGCTACTACCTCCCCGCTGTCACGGGGCCACTACTGCTGCTACTACCCTCCCCGCTGTCACGGGGCCACTACTGCTGCTATTACCCTCCCCACTGTCACGGGGCCACTACTGCTGCTATTACCCCCCGCGGTCACGGGGCCGGGGCCACTACGCTGCTAACCCCCCGCGGTCACGGGGCCACTACTGCTGCTATTACCCTCCCCGCGGTCACGGGGCCACTACTGCTGCTACTACCCTCCCCGCGGTCATGGGGCCACTACTGCTGCTATTACCCTCCCCGCGGTCATGGGGCCACTACTGCTGCTATTACCCTCCCCACTGTCATGGGGCCACTACTGCTACTACTACCCTCCCCACTGTCATGTCACAACATGGATCAAAAAGAACGTTTTTTTCTCCACTATTTTGGTGCCGACTCCCTTTCTTTTGTTCCATTAACCCCAATTCAAGGGGATGTACAGTGCAGGCCTGCTCCATACAAGATGGGTGCCAGCTTAATCATACAGCCGACACCCGGCCACACTAACAGGAAGCGACGATAGCGCCACCCGTCATTTAACCCCTCAGGTGCTGCAATCAACTCTGATCACGGCACCGGTGAATGAAGGCAGAGTAATGCGGTTCCCTCTGGCTTTCGAGAAATTGCAGGGCTCTTACCATAGCAACCTGGATGCTGCTGAAGCCATCCAGGCCTACCATGGCTTTCTTCATACTGACTGAATGCATGAGACACAACTCAGAATGTACTAGACTCCTAAGGGGGCTAATAGCTAAAAAAAGCTCGTTAGGCCCCCTGCAGACGAGTGGGAGACACACGCGTTTCCCGCAACGCATCTGCAGGGCTGGACTCCCGGCACTGACGGGGATCGCATAGCATTATATTGATTTAGGACGCTATGTAACCCTTAAGTACTGGAATGTATTGGACCAGAATTACATACCAGTACTGTAAGGGTTACATAGCGTCCTAAATCAATATAATGCTATGCGATCCCCGTCAGTGCCGGGAGTCCAGCCCTGCAGATGCGTTGCGGGAAACGCGCGCGTCTCCCACTCGTCTGCAGGGGGCCACAAAAAACAAGCCCATGCTGCTCGGTAGACTGAAATAAAAAATATATATGGCAATGCAAAGACAATTCTGAGTTTCCAAAGGGTTTTTTTTTTTTTTTAAGTAGTAAAACAAAAAAAAACCCTATACAAGTTTTGTACCGCTGCATTCGTATTAAGCCGCAGAAGACGGATGTCAGGTCTTGCGCACCGTGAACACATTTGCGGAGTTCTGTTTTTTCTTCAACTTTCTGTTTGCCAATACAAAATACAGTAAATTAGATGGAGGTGTTAAAAATGCATCTTGCCCTGCAAAAAATAAGCCCTCAACTATGAGCGGAAAGAAGTTATGGTTATTGGAACGTGGGGAAAAAAAAAATCCAAGATGCAAAAATGAAAATGGGCCTGGACCCCAAAGAGTTAAGATGCCATTTGGACACAGCTCCTGCAGGAGGCGCTTTACTGAAGGCTGCTGTATGCTTTATTTGTATGCTCTGAATCCTGGTGCCGTGTACAGTGATACCTGACAGCACAGAACCTACAGGACAGATGAATATGGGTGCACTAGAACGTAATGCACAGCACTCCAAGCCTTCACCCTGAGTGGGATGAATATGATTAGGCAGGGGGCTGGGTATGCCCGATTTATGGTCATCACTAGCTATGTCTATGCACACAATACAGTGTCAGTTGTACCATTGTATAGTCCCTGCACCCATCACCTTTAGGATCTTCTCCAGTTGGTTGTGGTCATCTACAAGCACCATCTGAGCCTGGGAATCCAGCGCCACCTTAAGGCAAAATGATGCATTGGATAATGGATCAATGCCAACGGCCAAACCCCTGAAGGAAAGGAGGCAGAAGGATTAGATCTCAGCCACCAGACAGATCTAACATGGCAGCATCTCCTTACCCAGCCAGCATCGCAGCAATGTCTGCCATAAACCACTCCGGAGAGTTAGACCCCAGGATCAGAACTGCATGAAACCGCTCCAAGCCCAACTGTAAGAAAAGAAAGGTATTGTCCTAAGTTAGGGAAGAGCGACATTCCTGCTGGAGTCACAAGGAATGCCTTCCGTTCAGTAACGTTATTCACACGTACATGCCGGACACAGATGATTTTTAGGGACTGACATCTCTGCAGGACAGGATTAGCAATCTCCAGTGAAACTACAACTCCCAGCATGCTACATTCACTTCTGTGGGAGTTCAGAGAACAGCCAAGCATGATGGGAGATGTAGTTTCATCTGGAGAGCCGGAAGTTGCTGACCCCAGGTGTAGGACGTGGACCCGACGCCCAATAGACTATGGTCTCCAGGTCAGTGTTCCATGAGACACCAGATAAGACCGGCTCTGAGCTTAATGATGGGAACATCATCACTTAGTTCTGTGTCTATTGTGTACAAAGCCCTCAAAATATAGTCAGTATATAGACCCCAACTATGGGGAACAGAGGAGATTAAAGGGGACTTCAGAATGGTCACCAAGTGTTGTATATGAAGGGTTAAAGTCCTACATTAAACTCAGTCCCGGCTGGCCTATAGAGGTTCTTGACGACTGTGAACCTAGGAAACGGTCCTTACTGAGCGATTAGACTGGGGGGTGTAGAATCCGTTCCCACTACATCAGCCTCAGATGACTGGAACAATCCGCCATATGTGAATACACTAAGTAATATGACGGCAACACTTAGTCTTACCT
>ONZH01030967.1:0-134046 GCA_900303285.1 Rhinella marina | reverse complement strand
AAGCACACTCGAAGAGAACAAAAGGGTTTGCATTGTTAATTGTGAGGATCTACCATTTTAATGGGTTTTAATATTGGTATGGTGTCAGTATATATACAGTCATGGCCAAAAGTTTTGAGAATGATACAAATATTAATTTTTACAAAGTCTACTGCTTCAGTTTTTATAATGGCAATTTGCATATACTCCAGAATGTTATAAAGAGTGATCAGCTTAACAGCAATTACTTGCAAAGTCAATATTTGCCTAGAAAATGAACTTTATCCCCAAAACACATTTCAACATCATTGCAGCCCTGCCTTAAAAGGACCACCTAACATCGTTTCAGTGATTGCTCCATTAACACAGGTGTGGGTGTTGATGAGGACAGGGCTGGAGATCAATCTGTCATGATTAAGTAAGAATGACACCACTGGACACATTAAAAGGAGACTGGTGCTTGGCATCATTGTTTCTCTTCTGTTAACCATGGTTATCTCTAAAGAAACACGTGCAGTCATCATTGCACTGCAAAAAATGGCTTAACAGGGAAGATATCGCAGCTAGAAGATTGCACCTCAGTCAAACAATCTATCGCATCATCAAGAACTTCAAGGAGAGAGGTTCCATTGTTGCCAAAAAGGCTCCAGGGGCGCCCAAGAAAGACCAGCAAGCACCAGACCATCTCTTAAAAGTTTTTCAGCTGCGGGATCGGGCTACCAGCAGTGCAGAGCTTGCTCAGGAATGGCAGCAGGCAGGTGTGAGTGCATCTGCACGGCACTGTGAGGCGGAGACTCTTGGAGCAAGGCCTGGTCTCAAGGAGGGCAGCAAAGAAGCCACTTTCTCCAGAAAAAACATCAGGGACAGACTGATATTCTGCAAAAGGTACAGGGAGTGGACTGCTAAGGACTGGGGTAAAGTCATTTTCTCTGATAAATCCACTTTTCGATTGTTTGGGACATCTGGAAAACAGCTTATTCGGAGAAGATGAGGTGAGCGCTACCACCAGTCTTGTCTCATGCCAACTGTAAAGCATCCTGAAACATTCATGTTGGGGTTGCTTCTCAGCCAAGGGAATCGGCTCTTCTCAAGTCTTGCATAAAATACAAGCCATGAATAAAGAATGGTACCAGAATGTCCTCTGAGAGCATTTCTCCCAACCGTCAAGAGCAGTTTGGCGATCAACAATGCCTTTTCCAGCATGATGGAGCACCTTGCCATAGCAAGGTGATAACTAATGGCTCAGGGAACAAACATAGAGATTTTGGGTCCATGGCCTGGAAACTCCCAGATCTTAATCTCCATTGAGAACTTGTGGTCAATCATTCAAGAGACGGGTGGACAAACAAACCTACAAATTCTGACAAAATGCAAGCATTGATTGTGCAAGAATGGACTGCTATCAGTCAGGATTTGGTCCAGAAGTTATTGAGAGCATGCCAGGGAGAATTGCAGAGGTCCTGAAGAGAAGGGTGCCAAACACTGCAAATATTGACTTGCTTGCATTACTCATTCTAACTGTCAATAAGCTTTTGTTACTCATAATATGATTGCAATTATATTTCTGTATGTGATAAAAACATCTGACAACACACATAAAAACCAGAGGGCAGCAGATCATGTGAAAATAGAATATTTGGTGTAATTCCTCGAAAACTTTTGGCCATGACTGTACTATATCTGATATTCAACTTGTACCCTTGCTAAGGATGTCTGACTGTATAAAACCAGATAAATAGCAGTGGTTGATAGATCAGAGTTTTATTTTCCTGCCTCTGATTTACTGGCTGTGAAGATAGGTTGGACTTCTTGTCAAAAGCAAAAAAGTGCAATTTTGCAGAGTTTTTTTTGCACAGCTGCTGCCCTTCTTTCCGAGTCAGGGCCTTACCAGCAAAGCCTACCATATTGAACCATGATTGAAGACCACTGTAAATACAAAAATCTTAAAATGACAAAAAAAGAGACGATCGGGAGTTTCCTGTAGCCCCATCAACCTCTGCTCATTACATACACTGGACGATCCAATCTCAACCATTAAAAAGTCATGCGGGTGCTGCATCGCTTATTAATATTTCTTTGTACTACAGACCCTGATTGTACTCTGTAGGATCGTACTCTAAGATTCGGTTGTAAATGTATCCATTAAAAGATTTGTTTTAAGACTTACATTTTTTGTGATACAGCAATTCCGATCATAGTCATTGAAGGAGCTATCCCACAAAAAGTGTTACTATGAAATGAAGTATGACAAAATAGATGCAATGAAAAGATTTAAGCTTGTTTAGGCTCATAACATTTTCAACTCTTTTAGTGCTCTCTTCTATTTCTCCTGTGGCAGAAATTCTGGTCCACCTTCTCATGCATAAGTGGTCCAGACACGGTCCATAGATTCCCTGCTGCCATCCTTTTCACAGTGCCGATGTAGTGATCTGATGGTGAAGCAGACGAAGTGGCCCAAACACCTGTTCTTTCATTCATCCCCACTTCTAAATTCACAGATCTATATAGCTGTATCTCTCTCTAGACAGCAGAGAAGGAAATTGCTTTGCATTCTATAGGGCTATTTATTACAGAATCGCTGGGGCTGTGTGTGAGGGACCACTTTCTATGCAAGGCAGGGAGGAGTTAACTAAATTCACTAAAAGAGTTCAAGAATGGCCTGGATGTATTTCTGGAGGGTAATAATATTACAGGTTATAGTTACTAGAGAGGGGTTGTTGATCCCCAGATTGCCTAATTGGAAGGAAGGATTTTTTCCCCCTAAAGTGAGGAAAATTGTCTTCTACTTCACAGGGTTTTTTTTTGCCTTCCTCTGGATTGTAGGAAAACAGGCTGAAATGGATGGACAGATGTCTTTTTTTCAGTCTTAAAATCTACATTAGCTTTAAATGCTGACTAGTATCTGCCATTACTACCTCTCGGGATAGGGCATTACATGGCTTGATAACTCTAACTGTAAAGAATCCTTTCCTGGATTATGTCTGAATTGCTTAAGGAATGTTCCCTGGTCCTTTGGAAAGTCCTTGGAACAAATCTATCATGTCCCAGTTCTTTGTATTCACCAGTCATGTATTATCCCAATCTATGATGGTATTCCCATCATAGACAGTGGGGGCATATTGCTGGGACCCCTCACCTATATGGAGAATGGAGCGCTGTGCCTGGAGGACCCCGGTTATCCTGGGCCACCGCTCCCATTCATTTCTATGGAGCCGACGGAAATAGCCGAGCCAGCGCACCGCTATTTTCGCCGGCCCCATAGAAATGAATGGAGGGCAGCTGCGCAAGTGCAGTGCACTCTTCTTCAGTGTGGGGGCTCCATTCTCGATATAGGTGTGGGTCCTAGCGGTGGGACCCCGCACCTAAAAGATAATGGGGGCATATCCTAGCGATATGCCCCCATTGTCCAAGATGAGAATACCCCTTTAAGTCTCTCATTATAAGAGAGACCTTCCTCTCCCATTTAATAATCTGGTTGCTCACCCCTGAACCATTTCTATGTAGAGCCCAAACTGAATCCCCTATTGAACATGTGGCCTTACGAGGCATTTATTATGGGGTAATATTACATTGGGATCACAGCTTTTTATCTCTATTTTTTTTAAACATCTTTAAATTGTATTTGCCTTTGCGGCTGCTGTCTGACATTACGTACTGCTGCTTGGCTTACCTGTAACCAGTTCATGTAACTACCCAGGTTCTTTTCTTCTTCTGTTGTCCCCACTTTTATTCAATGTAATGTGTATACATCCATATGATTACCGTGGCCTAGAATCAATACTACAATTCATGCAGCAGGTTCTTGCCCATGCTTCCAGCTTATCTACGTCTTTCTGTAATATTCAGAAATCAACCTGGATTTTAAGTATCCAAAACAGTTCTGTGCCATCAGCAAATACTGACATTTTACTCTCAATGCTATCCCCAGGATCATTTATAAAGAGATTGACAAGAATGGGGCCTAACACCGATCTTTGTGGTGCCCCGTTGCAGACTTTAGCTCATTTTCATCATGTACCATTTACAACGATTCTGTCACGCGAGGTCGGCGTCGCGCTCCCTCTGCACGACATCGCCGGACCTCTCCGCCCCCCTAGAGACGAGCAATAGGGAATTGAAGTGCTGGTCTTGTCAGCCAGCACTTCATGAGTTAATTCTCTGTTTGGGTTTAGCCATGTGGTGCTGATCACACCACATGGCTACTTTGCATATTGTTTGGACAGCTTGCTCCGCCTCAGGTCATGTGATGCTGGCCACATCACATGATCCTGGGTGGGCTATTTAAAGATGGCAACTGCCTCACTCAGATGCCTGTGATTAGTTTATACTTTTGATCAGTGCTTGTGCGACCTTGTGTTTTGGATTTGCTATTTGGACTCTGACTTTGGACTTGGACCTCTCTTCTCTTGACCCCTGGTATTTACGCTATCTCCTGTGTTTGACCCGGCTTGCTGACTACTCTATCATTGTGTTTGTTCCGTCTGTGTTTTGTCTCTCCCTGTGTTCCCTTTCCCTCCCTCTGCACTTACCCAGTATAGGGAACGTCTTCGTGGTTGTCCGCGGCCGCCTAGGGCCGTTTGAGGCAAGTAGGTAGGGAAAGAAGGGGGGTTCAAGTACAGGGCACACCTTCCCTTGTCTCCCCCGTGACAGAATCACAGGCCTTATCATATGGAGCAATTGCGGGTGCTCACGGACCAGGTTCAGGGTATGGCGCAGATGATCCAGGACCTGGCCGAGAGGCTCCTACATCAGGAGCAGCTACAACCTGCACTAGTAGCGGCTCCCTCCACATCTAACCCCATTGTGGAACCTCATGTTAAATTGCCGGATCGGTTTTGGGGGACCGGAAAACTTTCCGTTCCTTTAAGGAGAGCGTAAAATTGTATTTTCGCTTACGTCCTCACTCCTCGGGTGCCGAGCAGCAGCGGGTAGGAATAATTATTTCCTTGCTGCAAGGTGATCCGCAGGAATGGGCCTTTTCTTTACCGCCTGACTCCCCAAGCTTGCAGTCTGTGGAAGCATTTTTTCAGGCCTTAGGCCTATTATATGAGGAGCCTGACTTGACTTCTGTAGCTGAGACTCAGCTCAGAGACATTCGGCAGGGTAACCGTCCAGTAGAGGATTACTGTGCTGAGTTTAGAAAGTGGTGTGTTTCCTCTGGATGGAATGACCCTGCTTTGAGAAGCCAGTTTAGGGTGGGGCTGTCTCACCATCTTAAGGACTTACTTGTCAGTTACCCTACTCCTGACACCCTAGAGGCGGCCATGACACTAGCCATTAAACTGGATCGTCGAGTGAGGGAGAGACGGAGGGAGCGTGCAGATATTCCTCAGGGTGTCGTCCTGCCTGAATCCCCTCTTCTGAGTCCACCTTCTACCAGGGTCCCGGAGGAGTCCATACAGTGGGGAGGAACTTTGAGAGATCAGAGACGCTTGAATGGAACCTGTTTCTACTGCGGTGAGATGAACCACTGGCTCCAGCAATGCCCGAAACTTCTGCCCTCTAGAGAGCTTTCTGCCGGAAGTAAGGTAACCCCAGCGGTGGTAAGGAGGAAAGTATTATTACCTATCTCCATTGCGTACAACCAACTCAGGGGGTCCGGTAAGGCTTTTGTTGATTCTGGTTCTGCCATTAATTTTATTGATTTTGATTTTATACAATCTGTGGGGATTCCGCTAGTTCCTTTAAGGAGGGTGATTGAAATTATGGCACTGGATTCCACTCCATTGAATAATGGGAGAGTGGAGTTTTGTACTCCTGAGGTTGTATTAACTGTAGGAATTACCCATACCGAGACTTGTTCCTTCCTTGTATTAAAGGATTTACCTGCCGACCTTGTTTTAGGTCTGCCATGGTTACAGGACCACAACCCTGTGATCAACTGGTCGGTAGGTGAATTGGAAAAATGGGGAATGAATTGTGACAAATGTTGTAAATCAGTATTGCTGTTTGGAGGTACCACTGAGTCTCTTTCCTTGCCCAAGTATATCGGCGATTTTTCGGACGTTTTTTCCATGTCCGAGACTGAGTTCCTCCCTCCTCACCGGCAATATGATTGCGCCATCGACCTTATTGAGGGATCCAAATATCCCAAAGGTCGCATTTATAATCTCTCTACTCCTGAACATCAGTCCATGAGGGATTATCTCAAGGAGAGTCTGGCCAAGGGTCACATCCAGCCTTAAGTTTCTCCCATGGGGGCAGGTTTTTTTCTTTGTTGGTAAAAAGGATGGAGGATTGAGGCCCTGTATCGATTACAGGGAGCTCAATAAAATCACTGTTAAAAACAGATACCCGTTGCCCCTTATTCCTGACTTGCTGAATCAGGTCCAAGGGGCCTGTTGGTTCACCAAGCTGGATTTGAAGGGGGCATACAACCTAATCAGGATTCGTGAGGGGGACGAATGGAAAACTGCTTTTAATACCCCGGAAGGTCATTATGAGTACTTGGTAATGCCTTTTGGGTTAAGTAACGCTCCGGCAATTTTCCAAAACTTTGTCAATGACATTTTTAGACCATTTATTGGGAAATTTGTAATTGTCTATATTGATGACATCCTGATTTTTTCTGCAGACTGGGAAAGTCACGTATCTCACACCAGGCAAGTGCTGGAGGTGTTGCGTGAAAACAAGTTGTTCGTTAAAGGGGAGAAGTGTACCTTTGGTGTTCAGGAAGTGGCCTTTTTGGGATACATTCTCACCCCTTTTTCTTTCAAAATGGACCCAGTTAAAGTACAGGCCATTGTGGATTGGGTGCGACCTTCCTCTTTGAAGGCGCTCCAGCGATTTCTGGGGTTTGCTAATTTTTATCGTAAATTTGTCAAAAATTTTTCTGTGGTAGCCAAACCCATTACGGATTTGACTCGCAAGGGGGCTGATCTGGTCAATTGGCCCCCTGCAGCTATTGAGGCCTTTGAAAGGTTAAAGCAGTGTTTTATTAATGCTCCTGTGTTGGTCCAGCCTGATCAAAGTAAGCCTTTTGTAGTTGAGGTGGATGCGTCTGAGGATGGTGTGGGGGCTGTACTGTCCCAGGGGTCTTCCACCTTAACTAATCTTATGCCATGCGCCTTCTTCTCCCGCAAGTTCTCTCCTGCCGAGAGGAATTATGACATTGGTAATAGGGAGTTACTTGCAATCAAGTGGGCATTTGAGGAATGGCGTCATTTTTTAGAAGGGGCAGTTCACCGCATTACGGTCCTCACGGATCATAAGAATTTAATGTTTTTAGAATCGGCTAAGCGATTGAATCCTAGACAGGCGAGGTGGGCTTTATTCTTTACTCGTTTTGATTTTTGTGTTACCTTCAGACCCGGGAGCAAGAACGTTAAGGCCGATGCCTTATCCCGAAGTTTCAAGGCGTATCAGCCTCCTGACGTCCCTCCTGAGCCCATCCTGCCAGCTGATATCATCGTGGCCGCTACCTCATCTGACCTCGCTTCTGAAATCTCGGCAGGACAACATCTTGCTCCCATTGGTACCCCCAATGACAAATTGTTTGTGCCGGCTCATTTGCGATTGCAACTGCTGGGTGAGTGCCATAATTCTGTTTTGTGTGGACATCCTGGCATCAATGCCACCAAGGAGTTGGTCTCTAGGCAGTATTGGTGGCCGTCAATCTCCAGAGATGTTCAGGCTTTTGTAACTGCGTGTAACACTTGTGCCAGGTCCAAGAATACCAAGACACGACCTATGGGTGAGTTACATCCTTTCCCATACCTAGTAGACCTTGGTCACATCTGTCCATGGACTTTATCACGGACTTGCCGTGCTCTGAGGGTAAAACCGTGATATTTGTGGTGGTTGACAGATTCAGCAAAATGTGTCATTTTATTCCTTTGTGTAAATTACCCTCTGCAAAGGTCTTGGCGTCCGTGTTCATGGATAATATTGTCAAACTGCATGGTGTTCCTGAGAATATCGTTTCTGATAGGGGAGTACAGTTTGTGTCTAGGTTCTGGAGGGCGTTCTGTAATAAGATTGGTATCTCTTTGTCCTTTTCATCAGCCTTTCATCCGGAGACCAATGGTCAGACTGAACGTCTTAACCAATCCGTTGAGCAATATCTCAGATGTTATGTTTCTGATAACCAACATGTGTGGGCCAGATTCCTGTCTCTGGCTGAATTTGCAATTAATAATCGTGTTAATTCATCCTCTGGGATGTCGCCGTTTTTCTGCAATATGGGTTTTCATCCACGCTTTGGCTCCTGTTCCCCATCTGCGTCGGTTGTCCCAGAGGTCAATGATTTTTCTCAAGAACTGTGCACAGTTTGGGCACAGGTTCAGTCGAACCTGGAAAAGGCCCAAGGAGTTCAAAAAGCTAAGGCTGATAGAAAACGTTCTAAGGGTGTGAATTTTAAGGTTGGGGATAAGGTATGGTTATCGACTAAAAATCTCAACATGAGGGTACCATCCTACAAGTTTGCACCTCGCTTCATTGGTCCTTACAGGATCACCAAGGTGATCAATCCGGTTTCTTTTAGGTTATGTTTACCCGACTCCCTTCGTGTTCATAATGTTTTTCATGTGTCTTTGCTCAAACGTTATGTTGCTCCCGTTGGTCCTGAGGAACAGTCTCCTCCTCCGGTTGAGGTAGCAGGACAAATGGAGCATGAGATTGCCAGAATTGTGGATGTGAGAAGGGTCCGGAATTCCTTCCAGTACCTCGTACATTGGAAGGGGTTCGGTCCTGAGGACAGGTCTTGGGTACCGTTGACCAGGATGCATGCAGACTCGCTCATCCAAAAGTTCCATCTGCAGCATCCCGATAAGCCTGCTCCCGCTGGTAAGGGTCCGGTGGCCCCTCGTGAAGGGGGGGGTACTGTCACGCGAGGTCGGCGTCGCGCTCCCTCTGCACGACATCGCCGGACCTCTCCGCCCCCTAGAGACGAGCAATAGGGAATTGAAGTGCTGGTCTTGTCAGCCAGCACTTCATGAGTTAATTCTCTGTTTGGGTTTAGCCATGTGGTGCTGATCACACCACATGGCTACTTTGCATATTGTTTGGACAGCTTGCTCCGCCTCAGGTCATGTGATGCTGGCCACATCACATGATCCTGGGTGGGCTATTTAAAGATGGCAACTGCCTCACTCAGATGCCTGTGATTAGTTTATACTTTTGATCAGTGCTTGTGCGACCTTGTGTTTTGGATTTGCTATTTGGACTCTGACTTTGGACTTGGACCTCTCTTCTCTTGACCCCTGGTATTTACGCTATCTCCTGTGTTTGACCCGGCTTGCTGACTACTCTATCATTGTGTTTGTTCCGTCTGTGTTTTGTCTCTCCCTGTGTTCCCTTTCCCTCCCTCTGCACTTACCCAGTATAGGGAACGTCTTCGTGGTTGTCCGCGGCCGCCTAGGGCCGTTTGAGGCAAGTAGGTAGGGAAAGAAGGGGGGTTCAAGTACAGGGCACACCTTCCCTTGTCTCCCCCGTGACAGATTCTTTGTTTTCTGTCCCATAACTTCTGTACCGCTGTGCATATATTGCCCCCTAGTCTCTACATTTGTAGCTTTGGCACAAGGCTCTTGTATGGCCAGTATCAAATGCACGGCCTATTTTGCATGAATCCAGATGTCAATCTTACCTGTCAGTACAGATGCTTGGTGGTTAATGTGTTAAAGGAGTTATCCCATGACTAATGTAAAAAATGAAATTGAGACATCACATAGTACATGACAATCTCTTTCTAACAGAGCTAGAACCAGCCCTGTACCTCACATGGATCCAGAGCTCTCCCCATTCATTGCTGTGCTGGATTTATATAAAGCTGACAGCTCAAGGGGAGTGTCTTTTCTGCTGCAGCTAAGGGGGCGTGTCCATGCTCTCCCTATCACAGCTTAGAAGGCAGTTGAAGGATGAAACTGAGCATGTGGGGCCATCTCAGTGAGCAGGACAAAGAAATAAGAAAAAACAGCAGGTGGCACTATATATATTTTATTGAATAACCCCGTGGCTATACTGAATTTTTAATTATATGCAATTACAAAAGTATTCAGATCCAGGTGCTGGTTTGAAAACTGTAGAATATTTTTCGTGGGACAACCCCTTTAAAGGGACACTATCGCGAAGAAAAAAAATTTGATATGTTTTACAACATAACAAAAGCAGGTTTTAACATAATGTATTTTTCAAATTGTGTAAATGTTTTTTTTTTAATTCAGTTTCCTTGCCTTACATGGGGGCTGCCATGTTGGAAGTAAAGTGTGACAGTCTGGGTTTACAACACAATGGCACCTCACTTACGGCAGGCATGTACATAGGTTTCCTCAGTCGCTGCCGACCCTATAGAGGATGAATGGAAGACGTGAGCCCGCCCCTGTGATGACACCAGTAACACACAGCCAGGTCCTCCCTCCTTGCTGCTGGGGGAAGCCCACTGTGCCTGCTCCTCACTCCTGCAGCAGCGTCCTTGTCTTCATTAGGCTGCCTGTTCTAAATTCTATGGCAGCTCACCCCAGCAGTGCAGACAATTTTTGCTGAGTGACCCAGGACTCAGAAACAACAGTAGATGGAGGTTCTTGGGGCTGTAGGACCTTAGTGATGTAATCGGCCATGTGACCAGTGGGGGAGGAGCCTGAGGAGCAGAGATCTGTGTTTTTGTAACGAAGCCATTGTCTCATCTTATCTTGCTGAAGCAGTGATGTCACCGCTGAAGGTGTGAATTGGTGATGTCATTGGTACCACCCACTTTTTTGCAGCATGCCTACTTACAGGTTGCTCAAAGCCTCATTTGGCCAGCAGAGCTCCCCCTGGTGACCAAAGATGGTAAATATGGTAAAATCTAATATTTATTTATAACTAGCAGAAAGACCCGGCTTCGCCTGGGTATATTTCATCTATTTATTTAATGTTTTTGTGTGTCGTTGCAGAGAGAAAGTCAATGCAGCTGACAGAAATTGATTTTTACCTTCATTTTTTCAATCCCTATTGGCTGCGGAGTGGGAGGGGGTGTGGTTTAATGGGACACGGGGGGGGGGTTAAATCCTTCATTTCAGGGTAGCCTGAATTATAGGTTAATGCCATGGTAATTTGAGGAAACACAATGGGTAGCAGTGGAAGAAAACATTGCTTTGCGCGGGTATATTTAATCTATTTCATTTAATGTTTCTGTGTGTCGTTGCAGAGAGAAAGTCATCCTCCCTCCCATCCCTGCAGCTGACAGATGTTGATTTTTACCTTCAATTGTTCAATCTCCATTGGCTGCGGAGTGGGAGGGGTCATGGCCTGACTGAGTCGGGGGCGTGACGTTGCAAGACCTGGGGCGGGGTTTTAAGTCCTTCTTTTGATGGTGGGCAGAATTACAGGTCAATGCCATGGTAATTTATGAGGACACGCCATGGGTAACAGTGGAAGAAAACATTGCTTTGCACGGGTATATTTAATCTATTTCATTTAATGTTTCTGTATGTTGTTGCAGAAAGAAATCCAACTTCCCTCCCACCCCTGCAGCTGACAGAAGTTGATTTTTACCTTCATTTTTTCAATCCCCGTTGGCTGCGGAGTGGGAGGGGGCGTGGCCTGACAGAGTCGGAGCGTGGTTTCGCGAGATCTGGGGCGGGGGTCAGAGTGGCATGAATTACAGGTCGATGACATGGTAATTTATGGGGACCCGCAATGGGTAGCAGTGGAAAAAAACATCTTTTATTAGTACTGAATGGTCGTAGTCTAAAATTAGTCAATTTCATCTACGATTTTTGTGTGTCGTTGCAGAGAGAAATTCACCCTCCCACCCCTGCAGCTGATTTTTTTCAATCCCCGTTGCCTGCGGAGTGGGAGGGGGCATGGCCTGGCAGAGTTGGGGGTGTGGATTATCAAGATGCTTCGAACGGTTGTAGTCTGAAATTAGTCTATTTCATCTAAAATTTTGTGCGTCATTGCAGAGAGAAATTCACCCTCCCACCCCTGCAGCTGACAGAAGTTTATTTTTCCCTTCATTCTTTCAATCCCTGTTGGCTGCGGAGTAGGAGGGGGCGTGACCTGACACAGTTGGGGGTGTGGCTTAATAAAGCGCTTCGCATAGGTGATTTAATCTATTTCATTTAATGTTTCTGTGTGTCGTTGCAGAATGGCTCCAGAGTGGGGGGGCGTGGTCTGACAGAGTTGGGGACATGACTTAGCAAGACGATTCGAACAGTTGTAGTCTATAATTAGTCTATTTTATCTAAAATTTTTGTGTGTCGTTGCAGAGAGAAATTCACCCTCCCACCCCTGCAGCAAACAGAAGTTTATTTTTTACCTTTATTTTTTCAATCCCCGTTGGCTGCGGAGTGGGAGGGGGCGTAACCTGACAGAGTCGGGGGCGTGGATTAGCAAGACGCTTCACATGGATGTATTTAATCTATTCATTTAATGTTTCTGTGTGTCGTTGCAGAAAGAAAGTCAACCTCCCACCCATCCCTGCAGCTGACAGAAGTTGATTTTTACCTTTATTTTTTCAATCCCTGTTGGCTGCGGAGTGGGAGGGGGCGTGGCCTTACAGAGTCGGGGCGTGGCTTTAGCAAAGCGCTTCGCAAAGGTGCATTTAATCTATTTCATTTAATGTTTCTGTGTGTCGTTGCAGAATGGCTGCGGAGTGAGAGGGGGTGTGGCCTGACAGAGACGGGGCGTGGCTTAGCAAAAGGCTTCGAACGGTTGTAGTCTATAATTAGTCTATTTCATCTAAAATTTTTGTGTGTCGTTGCAGAGAGAAATTCACCCTCCCACCCCTGCAGCAAACAGAAGTTTATTTTTACCTTCATTTTTTCAATTCCCATTGGCTGCGGAGTGGGAGGGGGCGTGACCTGACAGAGTCGGGGGCGTGGATTAACAAGACGCTTCGCATGGGTGTATTTAATCTATTTTATTTAATGTTTGTGTGTGTTGTTGCAGAAAGAAAGTCAACCTCCCACCCCTCCCTGCAGCTGACAGAAGTTGATTTTTACCTTTATTTTTTCAATCTCTGTTGGCTGCGGAGTGAAAGGGGGTGTGGCCTGACAGAGTTGGGGGTGTGGCTTAGTGAGACCTGGGGCGGAGGTTTTAAGTCTTCTTTTAGGGTGGCCTGAATTAAAGGTCAATACCATGCTTATTTATGAGCCCACGCAATAGGCGGCAGTGGAGGAAAACATCTTTTATTACTACTGAACTGTAGTAATAGAAAAAAACATAAGTTATATTTATGGTAACCGGAATACCTTTAACAGTGTCAGTGAATAGAAATGGATGAGATCCTCAGCTGCTGATAATTACCTGGTTGTTATGGAAACTCCCTCCCTGTGTGTGCCTTTGCAGAGAATGGCAGTTGGAGTTTAAAACCAAAGTTCCCAGTTGTAATGTTGGCTAATGGAGATCATATTTTTGGGAATATCTCAGGAACGGTATGTCCTAGAGAGATGAGACCTGGTCTAAAAACCTTCCCGGACACCTGATGCACCTGTGTGCCGAATTTGGTGAAAATCGGTCCAGTAGTTTGGTCACGCATAGAGAACAGACAGACAGAAACTCATTTTTATATTATTAAGAGATATTTCACACATTGGAATTTTTATTAATTTATTTATTATTTCTTACAAATATATAATAGATTTTTTAGCATAAATAAAATATAGAACAGGTTTTTGTGATATATTCCCTTTAAGTAAAGAATGGCAAGAAAAAGATAACTTTGCAATGGATTTCAATGGCTTTTGTCATGAGATAACCAAGATAACACTGTGATGTGTTATCAGAGCCAATTATAGCTCAGTTACATCTGCAGTTACATGTCTCCACATTTTTACCTTTGTTAAATAATGGTGTCACATCAGCCTTGCAGTGATACAGTTAAAATAGCAATGGGCGATAACCCCTTAATGGCTGGAAACCTTTTTAGCAGTACTCATCTCAAACTTGTTTGATTTATGATGCTTTGAAGATGGTGAGGCACCTCTAGGGATGTAGCCCCACCTGGAAACCTTCCCCAGTTGCTTATGTTATAGGGGATGCAAGAGAAGGCCACAGCTGGCACAGGATACAGTCTGTTACTGTGTAATATACAATACACCCAAATATCTAAATGAGCCATATCAGCCACAACTTGTGCTCATGCATGTGCAGACTATCTGCATATATTTGGTTGCTTCCTGGGCCTATTTTGTAAGCCACAAACATAAGTGGGAAGTTCTGCAGGTGCTCAGTCAACTCCTCTACTTCCACAAACCATATTTGTTTATCCCCAGATGGTAGTGGTGAGCAGAGTCCCATTAACGTGTTTAGTCTTATACTTCAAAAGTTCATTCCAAGTCAGGCTTCACCCAGATATCCTTACTAATTACCAAGACCGGTAGGAAACACATTTCCAACCATGATGTACGTCTTACTTTCTACTTGCTATTCTCTTCTAAGTCTGCACAGATGGGGCAATGACAAGTAGTTTATCCTACAGAATGTCTTTTTCTCATATGCTATACACCAGCTCCTTGTAAATGATCTAGGTGAAATTCATATCTCTGAGTTTACCTATTTCTGTATTATACGGGGAGGGGATGACAGTATGGATTTGCATTCCATCCCCACCACAATTTACCCTATGTTACCTGAGCTGATTAAATGATTCACAAACATAATTTAATTCTCCTACACTGCAAATTACAGTCAGGGAAATCTCTTGAAATCAAGCCCACAGCAAGTGACCCTTCCAAAAGGTTCTTTATCAAATCAGACGGTAATGCTTGACTGGTAAATGCATGCAGAGCATCACATTGCATTCTAAGCATGGCAGCCTGTAGAACATCTCCACATCTTTCAGACTCTAATTATCTCTGATTGGTGCCGTATCGCTTAACCTCCTTACCAGCCTCAGTCACAGATTGTCCCTGACATAGGTAACCTTTCTTTCTACAGCTTTTATCTCCATGTCTCAATATCCCCACTCGAAATGGAACTTCTGTTGCAAAAGGTTTAGAACCATTACCTTGGCTCATCCTTGGGTCAGGGGTCCACGTTGTCCATATTTTGTGATAGCAGAATTTTTCACAGTACAATATATCTCACCATGAGAATGCAGTGCAATCTGCAGGCAGCGTGTATAAAGAAGTAGGAGCTGAGAAGACAAATACATAGGAAGGTTCAGCAAAATGTGTCATTTATTTAACCCATTGACAACAAGGTGATTTTATGTTTCCGCATATTGAATTTTTTACTCACTGCCTTCCCGAACCCATAAGGCCCCTTTCACACAAGCGAGTTTTCCGCATTGAATCCTGAACAATTCATTTCAATGGGTCTGTGTACAAGCGTTTTTTTTTCATCAGTTCTGCTTTGCGCGAGAATCGCACCATATTATACATTCTGCTTTTTTCAAGCAGCCCTGGCCCCACAGAAGTGAAAGTGGCTTCAGTGAAAAACGCATTGCATCTGGGTGCAATGTGTTTTTTATTGATGGTTTCTAGGAGATGTTGTTTGTAAATCTTCAGTTTTCTTTTACGCGTGTGAAAAACACATCAAAACGGATTGCACCTGCACGGAAATGAAACACTGAACGCAAATGAAGACAAAACTGACTGAACTTGATTGCAAAATGGTGTGAGTTTCACTGAACACATCCTGACACAATCCGTATCGTTTGTGAAAGAGGCCTAACTCCTTTTTTTTTGTACTTGTACAACTTGTACTTTCTAATGATACCATTTAATATTGCATATGATGTAGTGGGGAGCTGGAAAAAAATTCCAACTGGGGTGGAATAGGGAAAAAAATACAATTTTATGTTTTTTGTATCCGGATTTTTATGGTGTTCCCTTTGTGGGAAAATTGACCCTGTTACCTTCATTCTCCGGGTCAATATGATTACAATTATACCATATTTATATATGGTATTCTTGTGTTTTAATACTGAAAAAAAAAACATAAATCATTTTTTTCTTTGCATCGCCATATTCTTACCTCCATAACTTTGTAATATTTTCACCTACAGGGCTGTGTGAGGTCTCATCTTTTGCAGGGCAATCAGTAGTTTTTATTGATACCTTTTTGGAGCCTTTTTGATCAATTTTAATTACATTTTTTTGGGAGGTGAAGCAATGAAAAATGGCAAATCGGACATTTTGATTTTTTTCGTTACGGCTTTCACCACGTGGGATATATATATATATATATATATATATATATATATATATATATATATAATTTTTTCCCCCTTTTTTTAATTGGTCATTAGATTATCTCTCCCATAGACTGCAATGAATTACGATTGCAGCCTATGGGATTTCCATTTTGTTCCTATGGAGCTCTGACCCTAGAGATGGCTCCATAGGAACTATTGTTGTGGTAGCCTCGGTTCCTTCAAAGAGACCGAGGCTATCATAATGAGCAAACAGCTGCCCCGACTCCACCATTCACCGGCCTTTTCACCGGATCTCCTGTCTTGCACCCAGATAAACTTCTAACATCAAGGACACCCCAACTAACACCAGGCAGCAGATCCAACACCAGGGTGTGCCCAGAGGGAAGAAAGGGTGTGCCCTCCTATCACCACTTCTTAGCCCCAGGGAGAGCCAGAAGGGGACACTTACTGGGTTGCTGCAGCTACACATAACATGTCACCAGTGGGGGTGCTGGGTATCTGACCCCCATCGATCTGATATTGTTCTTGAGGTCAGGTCATCAATATGTGTTGCGTGAAAACCTTTTTAAAAATGATAAAAACACACATTTTATTCCAAATAACACACAACAAAATTCATAATATGTATACAGAAATAAAGCTACATATAGCACAACAATAAGATGCAAAAACAGTAAAACACAGTTATGGCCATTAAATAGACCAGCCCCCTGTTTTGACATATCTATATTAATAACTACTTGCATTCCCCATGCAATAACAATTTTGATGCATCTTTTCATATGATTCTATGTTGTGTAATTCCTCTATTATTCCTTCTAGCAGTTTATGAATGAATTACCAGCAATCTTGGATAAGGCCCCTTTCACATGAGCGTCAAGGATTTGGTCCGGAAACGTTCAGGGTGCGCTCAGGAAAACTCGCACCATTTTGCAAGCAAGTTCAGTGAGTTTTGTCTGCGATTGCGTTCAGTTTTATATGCGTGGGTGCAATGCGTTTTGATACGTTTTTCACGCGCGTGATAAAAAACTGAATGTTTACAAACAACATCTCTTAGCAACCATCAGTGAAAAACGCTTTGCATCCGCACTTGAACGCAGAATATAGAACATGCTGCGATTTTCAAGCAACGCAGAACTGATGCGTGAAAAAAAACACTCATGTACACAGATCCATTGAAATTAATGGGTCAGGATTCAGTGCGGGTGCTATGCGTTCATGTCACGCATCGCACCCGCGTGGAAAACTCACTCGTGTAAAAGGGGCCCAAAGGTCCAACCGGGCATTACCAATTGGGGTGTGTCCTTACACAGTCTGTCACTGGCAGCACTGATTGGAGAGTGTATGTCAGTGCAGGGACACACCTCCAATTGGTAAAACTCTTTTGGACCTTTTGACCATTCATATTCTAGTCGGAATAACAGAGGAATGACACAAACACAAGTGCTAAGAATAACTGCTCCAGAACTGTTACTAAATGGGGAATGCTAGTAGTTACTACAACAGTCATGTCCAGAGAGGAGACGTCCTCTTTAAACCTGTGGTCACTAAAATGTACTCGACAGTGTTTGGTCATTAGCGAGGTGAGAATGGGGCATTCCTTGCTGCTGGGGTGGGTAAAGAAATCTTAGAGTATTACTGAAAATCTCTGTTGGAAAGTTGGAAGCATAATTGATTTTGGGATAATAAGCATGTCCAGCTCTAGACTTTACTGTAATGAACTTATGCTTTATCTTAGCTGAAAGAGCAATATTTAACCTGGAAAGCAGAGGAACATCCTTGACCCTGTCCATTGCCATAAACGCAATCCAATTTTACATTTTCTAGTCCCAGAATAAAAAAAATAAATCATTAAAATCTCCAAAGTATAGTGAAAGCGGTAACTGCCAGACCACAAACATGAATTGCAGGCTGCAGTCAGGGAGGTTCCGGTAGCTATGTAATTATTAGTAACAGTTGTCCGCCCCTCGTCAGGGTGACTACATCATATTGTAAATCGATATGAAATCAGTTGCTCCAAACACTGTGCTCTCTCCGGAAAAGAAAAATGAGGAAAAGACGATCGTTTATGATTTTAAAGGAGAAATGCTTTATTAACTCAGTTACTGCCAAATGTAATTTAGAGCAGAATGCTTAGGCATACTTATCCATTAAGACTATGTTTGTGGGAAAAAGGTTAAAGTTATCTCCAAGGGAATCAATCCAGTATCTGTGGCTGGCATCTCTTCATTGCTGGCTGCACAATGCAGACCTGTGTAATCAGCACAGGGAGTACATATGGACCCCATTCAGAGCCAGCGGCCCATCTACAGGGCTTGTGTTGTTCTTGGCATCACAGATACTGACCACAGAACTTCTCGCTATGTGCGGCCACTGATGGTAAGAGGGTCAGGGTAAGGACATGCACGCAAGTCCTTTCATAAAATGTATGATTCACCTGTATGTGATGAGCATATGAGCAGTTATTTTAATACTATGCAGAGGCAATTATTAAAACACAAGTTACACCCAGAGAATTCAGAAGGATTATGTGACTGCGATATATCAAGTGTTACTTTTACCTTTTCCTTGAGCTGCACTTTGAATAGAATATTTATATATCTATTATTGTTCCTCGTGTTTCTTTAAAAATGGCCCCCTGACAACTCCTCCTAGCAATCTGGAATAACTGACAAAATACTGCGTACCTAGTGATGTTTCCTCTCATCCATATCTACCTTGGAGACTAACCACCTGGTACACCTCAGCATCTATTGATGAGCCACGTTCCATACCTCCCAACCGCCCCAGATCCAGCAGGATGGATTTCAGTGGCTGTACCGCAGTCGCGAGCGGGTGAGGTCTGTCCCGCTCTCAGGCAGCTGTCTCTGCTTCAATAGGACGCAGTTGCCTGTAATGATGAAGCAGGGGGCTCCGCGCTTCATCATTCCTCTCAACAGTCAGTGCTCTACACTGCTGGTCTGTGGAGAATGGTGGGGCAGGCAACCAGTCAGCTGTGCTCCTCCTCCCCTTACACAGACCAGATCAGCGCAATGTGTATCCTGCTGCTGCTGGGGAGCGCAGATCATCAGAGGAACCAGGTAAGTATTTAGTGTTTTGTTTTTTTTTTAATTCCTGTGAAGGGGGCATATACTTGGACATAATATTATGAGAGGGCACATATCAGGGCAAAACTACTCTGAGGGGCCATATATCTGGGCATAACTACAGTGAGGGCACACATATGTGTGTATAACTACTGTGAGGGGGCACATATGTGGGTATAACTACTGTGAGGGGGCACATATGTGGACATAACTACTGTGAGGTGGCACATACAGTGCCTTGCTAAAGTATTCAGCCCCCTGGAACTTTTCAACCTTTTGCCACATTTCAGGCTTCAAACAAAAATATATAACATTTTAAATTTTTGGTGAAGAATCAACAACAAGTGGGTCACAATTGTGAAGTGGAACAAAATTTATTGGATCATTTAAACTTTTTTTGTAATAATAAAACTAAAAAGTTGGGCGTGCAAAATTATTCAGCCCATTTACTTTCAGTTCAGAAAACTCACTCCAGAAGTTGATTGAGGATCTCTGAATGATCCAATGTTGTCCTAAATGACTGATGAAGATAAATAGAATCCACCTGTGTGTAATCAAGTCTCCGTATAAATGCACCTGCTCTGTGATAGTCTCAGGGTTTTGCATCATGAAGACCAAGGAACACACCAGGCAGGTCCGTGATACTGTTGTGGAGAAGTTTAGATTTCCCAACCTTTAAACATCCCAAGGAGCACTGTGCAGGCGATCATATTGAAATGGAAGGAGTATCAGACCACTGCAAATCTACCAAGACCCGGCCGTCCCTCTAAATTTTCGTCTCAAACAAGGAGAAGACTGATCAGAGATGCAGCCAAGAGGCCCATGATCACTCTGGATGAACTGCAGAGATCTACAGCTGAGGTGGGAGAGTCTGTCCATAGGACAACAATCAGTCAAACACTTCACAAATCTGGCCTTTATGGAAGAGTGGCAAGATATCCATAAAAAGTCTTGTTTACAGTTTGCCACAAGCCACCTGGGAGACACACCAAACATGTGGAAGAAGGTGCTCTGGTCAGATGAAACCAAAATCGAACTTTTTGGAAACAATGCAAAACGATATGTTTGGCGTAAAAGCAACACAGCTCATCACCCTGAACACACCATCCCCACTGTCAAACATGGTTTTGGCAGCATCATGGTTTGGGCCTGCTTTTCATCAGCAGGGACAGGGAAGATGGTTAAAATTGATGGGAAGATGGATGGAGCCAAATACAGGACCATTCCGGATGAAAACCTGTTGGAGTCTGCAAAAGACCTGAGACTAGGACGGAGATTTATCTTCCAACAAGACAATGATCCCAAACATAAAGCAGAATCTACAATGGAATGGTTCAAAAATAAACGTATCCAGGTCTTAGAATGGCCAAGTCAAAGTCCAGACCTGAATCCAATTGAGAATATGTGGAAAGAGCTGAAAACTGCTGTTCACAAACGCTCTCCATCCAACCTCAAAGAGCTCAAGCTGGCTGTTTTGCGACTTGCAGCTGTAATAGCAGCAAAAGGTGGCGCAACAAAGTATTAATGCAAGGGGGCCGAATAATTTTGCACGGCCCACTTTTCAGTTTTATTATTACAAAAGAAGTTTAAATGATCCAATAAATTTCGTTCCACTTCACAATTGTGACCCACTTGTTGTTGATTCTTCACCAAAAATGTAAAATGTTATATCTTTTTGTTTGAAGCCTAAAATGTGGCAAAAGGTTGAAAAGTTCCAGGGGGCCGAATACTTTCGTAAGGCACTGTAGCTATACTTTTCCTATAAGTGGGTTCTAACTTGATTTTCTTGTAAGTGGTTTCAAACTGTGGAGAACGTGTTGAGCCACTCTCATGATATTTCACAATGATAGCACTTACAAGTAACTGAGACAGATGTAGCAGATAATCTGTCACGATTAAAGTTCTACAATGTATCTGGCAGACCTACTGTACAAACTAACCAATCTGACTTGGGATAATACAATGGGCACACATAGGGAGTACCACTGGATGAAGAAAGTGGTGCTGAGGAGAAAAGGTGCTCATCTGGCTTAGTTGTGCTGGAGGTGCAACGCTCTGCAGGTATGTAATGTATTCCACTTTGGATGCTTTCTTTCACTGCATCTGGCCAGTCTCATTTTGGGCTCTAACTTGCTATACAGGGATCTGGCCTTTGCTGCAGGGCACCCACCAGTCCAGTATCTCTTGGAATAATCCAGATGTAGTTGGCAGCTGACCCACGGGGGTCAGAGAAACCAGAGTGAAACACCAAGGGGACAGACAAGACTCATAGTCAGTAAACAGGTAGAGGTCAGGGCAGACATAGTATGTGCTATTCTGTGAAACTAATCCAAGGTCAGGGCAGGCAGCAAAGTATCAGTATGTTAGACAGGCTAATGTCCAGGCAGACAGTGGAGTGTCAGAGTTGGTTAATATGCAGAAGTTTGTTACATGTGCAGACAAAAAAGTACACATTCACAAGTAAACTAGGAACCTAAGCACAGGCAAGGAGCGAGAGAGTCATGCAGCATTTAGAGCAGAAGCTGATTAACAATTAGAAGCAGCCTTCCACAGAGAGGAAGGTGAGAATGAAAGTGGACACATCAACGGACACAGCCCGTTGATGACACACATAATGGCCCATAATACCAGCAATGATTGTCTATAGAGATTGCAAGGCTGTATGCATGACTTTGATGCATTTGTTTGCAAAAGGTGTTGTTGAAATAAAATAAAAATTGAGGGGTGTCCACATAATTTGACAATATAATGCATATGTGTATAAAGAGTTATCCATGAGCAACACTAGACTGTGTGCCTCCTGTGTGAAATATAACAAATCAATTCTACTAATATCAGAAGATATTTCTAGATGCTACTGCAAGGTTAGGGAGCAATGATAGTGACAAATGGGTTATAAGAATAGTTTTGGCTTATCACACTCTATTACAGCTTGGTGCAAAGCACCCAAATCTATAATGAGGTGATAAGTGCTCATTTCCATTCAAATTAATGTGACTCACATAACCCCAATGAAAATGCAATCAACATATTATTACTCATTTACATATTTTTAAATTCTGATAGTGTTGGAGTGATACTCAATAATTCAGTGGTATACAGATAACTCAGAATTCCTTATACACCAGCATGTACATACAGGCACCATATGGACACACACACATATACAAACACACACACACACTTTTGTTTTTGTCACTGTGTGTACATATATATATACAGTATATATATATATATATATATATATATATATATATATATCACAGGGACAAAATAACACAATAATGCAACCAGATAGAAATGTGTGAGGATTCTTGTGTACACCTCTGGCTTGTTACATGCAGTGAGTGTTGAACCACTATGTCAACCAACTAATTTTACTTTGAACTAGTCCTGAGGACATCATCCTGGTTTATACCCTTTCACCCCTATCCAGGCATCTGGCCTTTGATGCAGTTGAGCCACCCTACCTCTTAGTAGTAGTCCTGATGTGGTTGGCTGCTGACCCACTAGGGTATGAGACACCATTGCAAAGCAACAAGTAACAGGCAATACACATAGTCAGAGCAGGCAGAGTACATGCTAATCTGAGAAACAGTCCAGCGGCTCAGGGTCAGTACAACGAATAGGCACTGGTCAGGTCAGGTGGCAGAGAGTCAGGATACATGAAACAGACAAAAGTTGTTACATAGACAGACAAATGGATTATAGCTCTTTTGCAGGGCCTAGCAAGAAAGTGAAACCAAAGGAAATCAATTAATCAGGCAAGGGGTGGAACAAAGACTATAAATTTATGATTCCTTTTGAATCAATTTCTGACTTTGGCAAAAATTCCTGCAAGCAGATTTGCATCAAAACTTTGTCCAAAAAATCCTTGTGGCCATACCCTTGGGGTAGCAGCACAAGGTACAAATATTTGTACAGAAAACCTGCAAGAAATCTGAACCAAAACCTCAAAAACAACGCAAAGAAGTCTGCACTTTTTATTGCGGTTTTGGCACTTTTTTGTGCATTTTTATGCTTTTTCTTTGCAGATTTGATGGACATTTGCTTCAGATCTTACCTTTCCATTGTAAAGGATGAAATCTGCATAAAATCTCCAACAATAATTGACATGCTGCATATTTCAAAATCTGTGCAGCAGGTGTTGTTGTTGATGTTCCAGACTTGTTATTACATGGGGAATGCATGAAGCTTTAAAGCAGGCATGTCAGGAGCGGTGAAAGGTCTTCTTTAAGGTCCTTTTACATAGATCAGTGAGGCCAGACTGAGGTGAAAGCTAAGGGGAGGCCAGCATGACACTGGTTTTGTTGGCGAGGGGCGGCATTTAGAGGGTTAATGGCCCAGGAGCTGTTAAATGGAGGGAGTTACTATGGTGACTAGGGGTGGGGCAGGGGGGCTTCATAAAGCGGGACTGAGAAGAAGAAAGAGACATTTTAGGTAGTTCAGTCAACTTCCGCCCGCTCGCCCTGTAGAAGGAGGGTGCAGGTGTCGGATTTCTCTTTCTTTAAAGAAAATAATAATGGATAGGATAATGGCTTGTGTGATGAGTTTGCGGTACAGTTTTGGGGGGAATTGTTGCAGCAGTCCTGGTGGTGGGAGGTCTTCGAAGTTGGTGGTTATGGTGGCAGTTGATGGTAGGGGCTGGACTCTCATGGTGGATCAGGAGTGGAGGAATTGCCTGTTTTGTTTGGAGCAAATATTTTATTGGGGCTTTTAGGACCTCCCTCGTCATTTTTTCAGGTTTAATGTTATGTTATTTATGTTTGATAGTTATTTTATTTAATAAAAATTGCTGCTGCGGCCGATTTAATCCGAACTGTGGTCTGGCTGTTATTTAATGGTGGGGTTAAAGGGTTAAAGGGTTGGAGAGACCCGAGTGGACTAACCAATACCTTAGTCAAATATTTCAGACAATTTTTAGGAATGAACCAAACATTCTCAATAATTTCCTGATTGGCGGCAGAGATGACGGCTGTGACATGCAGCAATCACCTCCGCTGTATGAGCGCATGGGGACATGCGATCACTACAGCGATCATTTGTCCCCATAGAAAATCATTGTTCCTGCTAGCAGATCGCTGTTTACATAGCAAGATCTGCTGCACTGAAACAATGGGGTAGATTTATCAAACTGGTGTGAAGGAAAACTGGTTTAGTTCCCCACAGCAACCAATCAGATTCCACCTTTCATTTTCCAATGGAGTTCTAAAAAATTAAATGTGAAATCTTTCGGGTGATCACCAGCACCTTTTACACAAGCCAATTATGGGAATAAGAGTTTCTACAAATGCTCATCTCTGATAATTGTCCTGATTATTGGTCTGTGTAAAAAGACCTATACAGTCATTACAGAGTAATTGTAAAATCCAAGCAACTGAACCACAAGTGAGAAAAAGCTGAATATCAGGTAACTGCTGCAGATGAAGCCAGTGAACTTCATAATAAGGGGATCAAGTCTGGTCTACTAGCTACAGAGAATGATCTGTATGTAAAGTTGAGACGATAGATAAAGCAGACAAAGGCTTCTAGCTTTGTATGTATGAGTATAAGCATATGCAGGTTGATAGGGATTGCTTACCCCCAACAATGGCCCTGACATACATCTTCTCATATATACAATGGGCGAGATCTAGTTTCACAAACAATCATAGGTCTGCAGACTATGCGTATAAACAGCCGTCTCCTTCAGACTCTAGATGGGGAGACCCACACACGGATGTTTGTTATTTGGGTTCTTGGCTGCAGGGAAATTCAGTTGGTAAAAAGTTCCAGCTTCCCCTGATTGCCAGGTTCATTATCCTAACAACAATTAACTCCTTATGTGCTGCCAGGGATCCTATGGTAAGATTTCAGTTTGTTCATTTTCAGGCTAAGCTGTGTAAACATCACATGGCTGAAGCTATATACAGGAGATGCAAACTAGTGCTTTTTTGTCTGTCTGTGGCAGTGATAAGTGATTCTTCACAGATCTTCAGGCATTGGTTGAGTGATGGTTTACAGAACACTCTATAAAACTAGAGGGTATATTGTTCCTCTTCTATAGATGATACCCATGGCTGATGGTAACTGCTCCTTTCTAAGGGCGAGCGCAGATTGTTTAGAGGAGGGGTAAATAGACAACAGACAAGAACAAGGAATCGATTCTACAGAAAATGACTCTAGATAAGACCCACTAACAAAGCCACATGTGCTGAACATTTTTACTCTAGTGCCACATAATTACTAGGGAAATAAAGGACTTTAACAAGGGTATACATCACCAGGAGTAATAATATACATGAAATACTGTACATACAGGATTCACATGGTACTTTGAGTGTTTCCCTGGATTCCTTGTGCTCAACCCTGGAACAAGACCAGTGGGATTACATGCTTAATACCCCTCAATGCACATAAGCAGTGGTCATATAAACAGAGGGTTTTCTCCACCATGTCAATCCATGACCTTGTATGGAGAACAACAAACTAACAGACATTTTATGGGACCAACTTAAACTTTCAATCTTCCTATTAAAGGGGTTGTCCGAGTTATGACAAAAAATATATAGCACTGTAAATCTGATGGGCAGCAATATATAACTAAGTTAAGCAAGTTTTAGGCAAAAAAAAAATCCATATTTCCTCATTTCCCTGGTTCTCTTCTGGTCTTTGTTTACATGCAATAACAACAATCTCTGCTCCTCCCCCCTTCTCTGCAAAGGCGAGTGAATACAAGTGCTGAGTGACATGTCTACCTGCTGGAATACTCAGCAGCATGTTGTATGTGTAGGACTACAAGTCCCAGCTGTACCATGACACTGCTAATACATACAGGAATTTCTCCCTACCTGTTCTTGTACAATACAATTCCTCTACAGCTCTTGTGCCCAGCATTTGTCTCCTGTCACTGCTGCAGCTACTATTTGTTATAAAGCCTTGAGCCCTCAGTGTGTTCTGGCTGAAGGGGTTAATGTTTTATCTGAAGGAAACCAGGGAGAGCAGATAGCAGGAGCCCAGCAAAGAAAGGGGGCATGGCCAGTGACTTCTCGTGTACAGACTGTTATCTGAACTCTGAGGCTTGTGAACGAAACATCACAGAGCAGAGAGATAAGATGACATCACAGGTCATGTGACCCTCAGTCAACTCTGAGAAACCAGCAGCTCTAGAAACACAAAGTATATGGAAAAGTTGTTATACCTGACAAGTTAGAAACATATAAAGAACAAAAAAATAACTTGGACAACCCCTTTAAGGATTTTCCTTTTAAATATATGAATGACTGGAAAGGTTTTAAAGGGTTGTTATCCCAATGAAAATTAGTGAAGTGCCGACAAGTAAAACCTTAAAGGGGATTTCCAAGTGTTTAATACTGATAACCTATCGTCAGGATAGGTCATCAGTATCTGATCGGTGGGGGTCCAACAGCTGGCACCCCTGATCATCACCTGTTTCAAGAAGCTCCCCGAGAGCACTACAGTCTCGTTGCAGCTTACCAAGCACAGCATTGTCCATTGGATAGCGGCTGTGCTTGGTATTGCAGCTGAGTCCCTTTCACTTGAATGAGACTGAACTGCACTTAGGTCATGTGATTTAACGTCACAGGCGTAGGAAGAGGCTGTGGTGCTCACTGCATGCACTGTAGGTTCTTCAAACAGCTGATCAGCAGGGACAACCCCTTTAACCCCTTCCCGCAATTTCACGTACATGTATGTGAGGGAATGCAGTCTCTTGCCACATCCCCACGTACATGTACATGTTCTGATCGGGCCGGTACAAAACCTGCACCTACCTGATCAGCATGAGCCCGGCTGTTAGTGACAGCCAGGCCCCTGCTGTATCTGCCGGTATCTCTGTATCCATCTGGATTAACTGTTCACATGCCGTGGTCAGCACTGCCTGAGGCACATGCCGGGTTTACAAATGGAGGGGGCTCCCTCTGACTCCATCAGACACCCATCAGACATTGTACTGCATTGAAACGGAAACCAAACCCCAAAGTGGGACAAAAATTTAAAAAAGTGAAAAAAAAGTGTATTTTTTAGTAATAAAAAAATTAAGTTTAAAGTAAAACATTTTTTTTTCCTTACACCATAAAATCATGTATAATAAAAAATAAAAATAGATATATTAAGTATTGCTGCATCCATAACAAATGTCTCTATAAAAATGTATACTGAATGGGCAGGCTCACGCTAAATAGTGGAGAAGTGAGGGTGCTTCACCCGCTGGATCACCCAATGACCAGAACGGGGAGGAAAAATATAAAATAACAAATGGATGAGCACTCCTCAACTGGATATATAGGAAATATTTAATATATCATACAATACACAGTACATAAAATAATATATATTATAAATTAAAACTGTCCCACAAGCTCATATGAATGATAAAATATCCATATATTGATATACAGTCCGTATTAATGGATTTCCTTTATCTGAAATCAGTATAGATGACCATCTAGCACACGGATGTATCCTTATTAGCCCAGGAATGAAATAGCCGTCCAGCAGAAGGATAAATCCGTATTCAACCAAGGAATAGATAATACCCACTTTTGTATGGGTCAGGCAAAATCAGAGAAGCATATGTTTCATATAGAAGGTAAGTATGCGCTCCATAAGGATCAACATGGTGAGAATACGTTTAAAAATAAAATAGTCTGTATTTCATATGATGAGACAGGGTACTCTTGTTCCAGCAACAACCTAAGGAGAATGACAGAGTTCGCCCGAATGGGCTCCTTACCGGACCTTGCCCGAATTGGTATACACGCTCCTGAACCTCCGAGATCTCCCGCTTTGTCGGGGCTTACTCTGCCGTTTGCTCCAGTTTGCTGTTCGCGCTTCTGGGCAGTCACGTGTCTCTAGTCTTGCGTGGTCTCCCGCAGTCACGTGATCTATTATCCTCGTGAGGTAAGGTGTCATATGATCCGGCAGGTCCTTTTTTGTTTTCAGTCCAATACCATTAGGTTGTGCCGTATATATGAAGCTGCAACTTTTAAAGGAGATAAGATGGTTGGGTCCGGACCCAAAAACTTCTATATCTCTGCAAACGTCAAACGCGTTTCGGAGCTCCCAGCTCCTTCCTCAGTGACATAATTCATTATGATCCTGTATCTCACCTTTTATAGAGTGGTTAAGTCATTAATAAAACGTGGAGTGGATTTCCATTGATCCTATGTTTATCAATCATGTCCATCATTCTTATAATCTATTTGCCCTTATCTTACTCCTCATTTGGTTTTCCATTCATTGCTAATACAAATTGCATATTGATAATGTGTGCAAACATATTAATAGATAATACATAAAATAAAATAAAAAATAAAAATATAAAAGCAATATAATTCATTTGCATTTTCCATGCGTTTTTGTTGCGATATTGGTGTATCATCACTTTCCTTTATATACCCTTCTTTCCTGTCACATAATAACATAGTATTCTCCCGTAAATTCCAAAGAGATGGGAATAATATAGTGTTGGGATATATCCTGAAGTAACACGTGGGAAGAGACATGTGAATGGCAATGTCAGGTAACTACCCGAAATGCCGAAAGTCTCTATAAAAAAGCCACATGATCTACCCCTCATGTGAACACTGTAAAAATAAATAAATATAAAGTGTGCCAAAAATACAAAATTTGTCACCTTACATCACAAAAAGTGTAATGGCAAGTGATCAAAGGCATATGTACCACAAAATAGTACCAAACAGTCCCCTCATCCTGCAAAAAATTAGCCCCTACATAAGACAATTGCAAAAAAAAAAAATATGGCTTTCAGAAAGTGGGGACACTAAAACATTATTTCTTTTTTTTTCAAAAATACTTTTATTGTTGAAAACTGAAATTTCAAAAAAGTAGACGTATTAGGTATCGCCACGTCTGTAACAACCTGCTCTACAAAAATATCACAGGATCTACCCCCTCAGGTGAACGCCGTAAAAAAATAAAAATAAAAACTGTGCCAAAAATTCCATTTTTTGTGACCTTACATCACCAAAAGCGAAATACCAAGCAATCAAAAAGACATAAGTACCCCAAAATAGTAACAATTAAACCGTCATCTCCTCCCCCAAAAAATGAGCCATGTGTTCAGGTTCGGTGTTTGGATGAATAATAAAGCTTGTTGAAAGGCTACAGCACAGACAATCAACAAGCTTTTAATCTGTGGGCACTTTGAAGCCATTACAGTCATGGCTAGTATTGGCATGACTGTAATTGGCTGTGGCAGCCCGTGACTGCCTGCATAAATGCCGGATCATGTGTTTTGCCGCTATTCTGCTCTAACTAGTGTAGGGATACTTCTGCAGTGCGGGACAGTGTTAGGTTTTTGGTGTGGCTGATAACTCTGTGGGTGACCTATAGACATTTTTGTGGGTGCAATACACCTCCTTTCCATCCATCACACTGTAATAGAATAATCAGTCTGATAATTCTGTGGGTGACATAAACCTATTTTTTTGGGTTGCAATACACCTCCTTTGCATCCATCACACTGTAATAGAATAATCAGTCTGATAATTCTGTGGGTGACATAAACCTATTTTTTTGGGTTGCAATACACCTCCTTTGCATCCGTCACACTGTAATAGAATAATCAGTCTGTTAATTTTGTGAGTGCCCTCAAAGAATGAGGAGAACATCAAATAAGGGACAGTCACATGGCCATGGTCATGGTGCTGGTGGAGCTCCTGCTGCAGGGAGAGGACGTTGTCGATCTGTGCCAGCTATGCACCCAATTGAAACATTTTCAACTGGTGCACGCAGGCAACAGGATGTTCTGCGTCATTTTGTAGGCCTGAATACCGCCTTTACGAATGGTGAGGCTAGAACAAGTAGAGGCGGTATTAGATTGGGTGGCTGACAGTTCCTCCAGTTCCTGCATATTGTCTTCCACCCGGTCCACTGGTGAAAGTGTAGAGTTGGCACTGGGGGCCCATGGGCATTTATTTTCCACCTCAACTCCTTGCACATCAGCCAAGCAGTCTGAGCCCCAAGTCATGCAGCAGTCACTTATGCTTTTTGATGATTCTGCTAGTGAGGGTTCTGTGGGCCATCCACCTAGCCCTGCCCCAGAAGTGGAAGAGATTGGGAGCACAGATGCCCAGCCACTTATGTTTGAGGATGAGCACCGCAGCACTTCCATGATGATGACAATAAAACACAAGTGTCAACTGCTGCGGATTTCTGCAGTGTGCAGACCAGCAAAGGGGGCAGAGGTGAGGAGTGAAGTAAGTTGAGAGGTGGTGGTGATGGTCACACAGCACCAGCCGTACAGCACAAGAGGCAACAGGGTGCAAAACCACAGCTGCCTGCCCCTAGCCAGTCCACCTGCTACTGCCCACTGCACCGAGGGACAGAGCACACAAAGCCAGATCAAAGGAGTTCCCTGGTGTGGCAGTTCTTCATGCAATGTGCTGACGAGAAGACACGGTTGGGGTGGTTTGCACGCTGTGCAGTCAGAGCCTGAAGAGAGGCATACATTTTTTAAACCTGAGCACTACCTGCATGACCAGACATCTAAATGAAAAGCACAAGCTGCAGTAGAGTAAACACCTGAAAAACCTCGAAAGATATGAGGCTTCTCCTGTTCCCTCTTCTGCTGCGGTCTCGGCCTCTTTATTAATGCAACATGTAACAGGCATTGCTATAGTAGCAGTATGCATCCAGTATACATCCATTTTCAGCTCCTCTCATCACATTAAGATTTATTTTGTTATTTAAAGTATGTCACTTAATATATGGAGTTTCTAAGACAATTTTTCTTTCTATCATTTAACCTCTTGCTTCTTAGATGCATATGGCAAGATCTACAGTTTTATTTACTACCACTATTTCTGATTATCTAGGTCTAAACTACCCTATGCCTCAGAAATTGTCTGGAGGCCTAGTTTAAACCGCCATTTGTCTGTCTAATGGGCAGCTAAGTCCTTTCTTGGGTAACATCTATTTATCCTATTGATGTTTAATATCCACACTTTGGAAGACCAGATTATACATAAAGATATGGAATTGTTTATTGCTTTATTTCCTGAACTTGGGTACATAACTTCATATACCTAAGGAATGTATTTTAGATTGACACTATTTTTTCTAATGTAGGATCTAAAGGATTTTTATTGTATCTGAACTTTAGCCCATGGATATGGAGGAGGTGGAATCACTATCTGTCTACTCTGCCAGCATATGATACTTACTGACAGGAGCTGTACAACTACAGTATCTTCATCAACTATATGGACTTTTTCTTGAGTTGTCCCTGATACTTGTATATGGTATATGGACTTCAATGTGGGAGTATTATTGGATATTATTTTTATAGATGCATTTAAGACTCTGAATCGTCCCCTAATGACCCAAATATTGGGGAAACACGGTGTACAGGGCATTTACCACCCCATCCCCATGTACCACAGGTAATCGGTGGGATCTTCTGGGGGACTATGCTGGACCCTGTGATCAATTTTATATTGTACATAAAGGGGTAGTCCCATCGGAGACAATGGGGGCATATTGCTAGGATATGTCCCCATTGTCTCATAGGTGTGGGTCCCACCGCTGGGACCCGCACCTATATCGAGAATGAAGCGGGGAAGGTGGTGGCTGGAGCACCAGGTCCAGCCACCACCAAGCTCTCTCCCCATAGAAACGAATGGGAGCGTACCACACACCACGAATGGGACCCACACCTATCAGACAATGGGGACATATCCTAGCGATATACACTACTATTGTATAGTTATCAATAGTTATCAATAAATCCTTTTCATTGCCCATGTTTGGGATATTCATGATTTAATTCGCCTGCTATGACCCATGATATGCTAAATGTGGGTCTATCTCTATATATAATTTTAAAGTAATGGTAGTTTCTGAGATTGGCTGGTTGTTACAGCCTGTTAACTTCGTACTGTCCTTTTTGCAGCATACACATAGGGAAAGCTCATAGTGGGGCACTGCATGTATTTGCAGCTAGTCTACTGTCTTTAGACCACCCTGCTCTAGAGAATTATTTGTGTTACAGTTACAAGCCAGTGCCAAATCTGTTTTCTCATATAGATCCAACTCAAGCAGCATGGAGGCTGTACAGTCATGGCCAAAAGTTTTGAGAATGACACAAATATTATATTTTCACATGATCTGCTGCCCTCTGGTTTTTATGTGTGTTTGTCAGATGTTTTTATCACATACAGAAATATAATTGCAATCATATTATGAGTAACAAAAGCTTATATTGACAGTTAGAATGAGTTAATGCAGCAAGTCAATATTTGCAGTGTTGACCCTTCTTCTTCAGGACCTCTACAATTCTCCCTGGCATGCTCTCAATCAACTTCTGGACCAAATCCTGACTGATAGCAGTCCATTCTTGCACAATCAATGCTTGCATTTTGTCAGAATTTGTAGGTTTTTGTTTGTCCACCCGTCTCTTGATGATTGACCACAAGTTCTCAATGGGATTAAGATCTGGGGAGTTTCCAGGCCATGGACCCAAAATCTCTATGTTTTGTTCCCTGAGCCATTTAGTTATCACCTTTGCTTTATGGCAAGGTGCTCCATCATGCTGGAAAAGGCATTGTTGATCGCCAAACTGCTCTTGGACGGTTGGGAGAAGTTGCTCTCGGAGGACATTCTGGTACCATTCTTTATTCATGGCTGTGTTTTTAGGCAAGACTGTGAGAGAGCCGATTCCCTTGGCTGAGAAGCAACCCCACACATGAATGGTTTCAGGATGCTTTACAGTTGGCATGAGACAAGACTGGTGGTAGAGCTCACCTCGTCTTCTCCGAATAAGCTGTTTTCCAGATGTCCCAAACAATCGAAAAGGGGATTCATCAGAGAAAATGACTTTACCCCAGTCCTCAGCAGTCCACTCCCTGTACCTTTTGCAGAATATCAGTCTGTCCCTGATGTTTTTTCTGGAGAGAAGTGGCTTCTTTGCTGCCCTCCTTGAGACCAGGCCTTGCTCCAAGAGTCTCCGCCTCACAGTGCGTGCAGATGCACTCACACCTGCCTGCTGCCATTCCTGAGCAAGCTCTGCACTGCTGGTAGCCCGATCCCGCAGCTGAAACACTTTTAAGAGACGGTCCTGGCGCTTACTGGTCTTTCTTGGGCGCCCTGGAGCCTTTTTGGCAACAATGGAACCTCTCTCCTTGAAGTTCTTGATGATGCGATAGATTGTTGTTTGAGGTGCAATCTTTCTAGCTGCGATACTCTTCCCTGTTAGGCCATTTTTGTGCAGTGCAATGATGACTGCACGTGTTTCTTTAGAGATAACCATGGTTAACAGAAGAGAAACAATGACGCCAAGCACCAGCCTCCTTTTAAAGTGTCCAGTGGTGTCATTCTTACTTAATCATGACAGATTGATCTCCAGCCCTGTCCTCATCAACACCCACACCTGTGTTAATGGAGCAATCACTGAAACGATGTTAGCTGGTCCTTTTAAGGCAGGGCTGCAATGATGTTGAAATGTGTTTTGATAAAGTTCATTTTCTAGGCAAATATTGACTTTGCAAGTAATTGCTGTTAAGCTGATCACTCTTTATAACATTCTGGAGTATATGCAAATTGCCATTATAAAAACTGAAGCAGTAGACTTTGTAAAAATTAATATTTGTATCATTCTCAGAACTTTTGGCCATGACTGTACACATTATACATAGGTGGCAAAAATTAATTTGCATTCAAAGTTTAACTAAAATAGGAGAACAATAAGCCTCTAAGGCAGAAATAACCTTTTCTGTTGTTACGAGCAGAGCTTCCATTTGCTTGCTCCAATTTTTATACTTATGATGAATTCTGAATAAAGCAATTTCTTCTCCTGTTCTCAGTGGAACAGCAAAACACAACACCATTCACATTACAGTCAGAGGGTAATTGCATCACTGGAGCTTACTCTGGCAACTTGTTAATTAATGCTCCACTTTAATTAACTACAAACTTAACACTTGTATAACTTGCCTTGGTGTGGGCCCTTGGCTCAGCAGCTCTGAGGAAATTGTTGTGAGTGGGCAAAATGAAGGCGCCGCACAGCCGCCTACACTCTAATAACAAGTGACAAGTGTAATTACTAATATTCTATTAGTAACCCATTCAAGCGCTTGTATAACAGCCATTTTCTGCTTACAGAAGCTGTTACCCAGACTTTCACTAGGTTAATAGTACCCCATAAAGGACATGCCCCCATTGTTTTTATTTACATATTGTAACGAGGAGCCGGCAGTGCGCTTCCTCCCTCTAGCGCCACCGGCATCCCGCTAGTGAGGAGGAGCGAGGACCCCGCGTCGGACGTGGCCGGCATCCTCATCAACAGTGACAACAAGGGGGCGGGGAGGACCCGGCGGCGCACGCCTACTCAGCGTGGCCGGCGTCCCCCATCCCCTAGGAAATGAGCAGGGGAAGAACTGAGCTCCGAAGTGAATGGGTCGACACTCAGGTGTGTGGCTATTTCTGACTTGGGTCATGTGATGCTGGTCACGTCACATGACCCAGCAATCTGGCCTATTTAAACTGTGATTGGTGTTACTTGCCTCACTAGCGTTTCCTTGTATGTGCTACCATTGTTTACTGACCTCAGCTTGTACTTTACTTCGAGCTTGTGATACCCCTTTGTACTGATCTCGGCTCCCGCTTGTTCCGTTTTTTCCTTACGTCTGGATTGTTAACTTCTCAGTATCTGACCCAGCCTGGTAAACGATTAGTCTTAGGCCTCATGCACACGAACGTGTGCCAGCCGTGCCCGTGCTGCGGGCCGCAAACTGCGGTCCGCAATGCACGGGCACTGACCGTGAGGCCACCGCATGTGAATGGGGTCCGCGATCCGCATCCAAGGGTCCGCACCGCAAAAAAGTAGTGCTTGCGCTACTTTTTTGCGGTGCGGAGGCACGGCCAGAAACACCACGGAAGCACACCGTAGTGCTTCCATGGTGCTCCGATCCGTGCCTCCGCTTCGCATCTCCCTGATCGTGGACCCATTGAAGTGAATGGGTCCGCGATCCGTGATGCAGCCTGCACACGGCTGGTGCCCGTTTATTGCGGACCCGCCGTATGCGGACCGCAATACAGGCACGGCCGGCACACGTTCGTGTGCATGAGGCCTTAGTCTGTTGTTTTCTCCCTTTGTTACCCCTTCCTGTAAGGCCCTGCACTCACGTAAGCTATGGAATGCCATCCAGTGTGCACCATTAGTTAGGACGGACCATGCAAGTAGGTAGACATAGTGGTGTGGGTGGAGTTCAGGGCTGCACTATTCTCTACCTATTTTGTGACAGAATCACAGGCCCTACCTAATAACCATGGACGCTATAAGAGTCCTTACGGATCAGATGCATAATCTCGCCCAGATGGTGCAGGAGCTGGCAGAAAGGCTGCAGCCGCAGGAGTTCTTCAGGCCCCACCTGTAGCGGCCTCCTCCCTTCAGAATCTTGAACCTCATGTTAAGTTGCAGGATTGTTTTTCGGGGGATAATAAGAACTTTTCGACATTCAAAGAGAGCTGCAAGCTCTATTTTCGTTTATGCCCACACTCTTCGGGTTCTGAACAACAAAGAGTAGGCATTATTATCTCTTTGTTGCAGGGAGACCCGCAACAATGGGCTTGCTCTCTCCCCATGGACTCCCCTTGTCTAACTACTGTTAAAGCATTTTTTCAGGCACTAGGTGTATGTATTTTACGATGAACCCAATAAGTCGGCTGTGGCAGAGTGTCAATTAAAGTGTCTTAGTCAGGGAAACAGGCCTGTGGAAGAATATTGCACTGAATTCCGGAAATGGTGTGTTTCTTCTGGCTGGAACGATCCAGCACTTAAAGGCTATGGACACCTTTGTGTACTAAAAATCAACAACCCCATATCGTAATGCTGCACAAAATAAAATTGCACTTGTTAGTTTACTGGTATCAGCTTTGCTTCACATGCATTCAGAAATGCTCTTCTATGAGTTTTGCACATTGCAGTTTTCTCCTGTCAGCCTCTGTGGGCGTTCCTGTTGATTTCATATGCACCAGCATAGCTCTGCTGCCCAGCCCCCACACCCTGTTACACAGCACAGCTATCAGCCTCTTACATTCAGTATAAGCTGATGGAACTTGCAAGTTAGGCTACTTTCACACTGGCGGCAGGCCTGATCCGGCAGGTGAAGGGTGCTGCCGGATCAGGCCTGCCGCAGTGACATGTGCGGAGCCGGAACCGCGCTCCGGCCCCACACCTGACGATTCCACCAGGCGCCCAGCAGAGGGCGCTGTGGGGAATCGTGACCTGTGTGAGCCGTCCTGACGCTCCGAAGACCTGCCGGGGAGCATGTAAGTATGTATGTGTGTTTGTATGTCTATATGTGTGTGTATGTTTATGTCTGTATGTGTCTGTGTACCCGGATCCGTAATGGACTCCATTGAAAGTCAATGGAGGGCGGATCCGGTTACCATTATGGTCACACCAGACGGATCCACCCCCATTGACTTGCATTGGGGGTCATTCCGGATCCGTCTTGGTGCGGATGCCTGGACCGGAGAGCAAACCGCAGCATGCTGCGGTTTGTTCTCCGGTCTGAAGACGGAACGGAATGCTTTCAGGAGCATTCCGTTGTCTTCAGTTCAGTTTTGTCCCCATTGACAATGAATGGGGACAAAACTGAAGCGTTTTATTCCGGTATTGAGCCCCTATGACGGAACTCAATACCGGAATTTTAAAACGCTAGTGTGAAAGTAGCCTAACTTGGTAGTAAGATTTCATTCCAATCCACAACATGGTGAGTCTTAAAGTATGCAACAGCCTGTAATCAGCAGATCTAGTTCTCACTTTCCCTTCTAAAGAAAGTCAATTATTTGTAGACACAATAGATATTTCTGCTGATAACATTAGTGCAGAGATCTACAGTCAGAACCATGGCGTTATAAGCCTGATATACTGTAGATCTCATTACTGACACTCACTACATGCGCTCTCTTCTGAATACAGTATGTGTGTGCAGTCCGCACAGTGAGCAGTCACTTCTCCCACACAGACACACTGTACACTGACGAAACACAATGCTATGTACACATAGAATTTCTGTACACAGGGGGGAGATTTATCAAAATTGGTGTAAATTAGAACTGGCTTAGTTGCCGATAGCAACCAATCAGATTCCTCCTTTCATTTTGCAGTGAAGCTATGAAAAATAAAAGGTGAAATCTGATTGGTTTCTATGGGCAACTAAGCTGGTTCCACTTTACACCATTTTGATAAATTTATTTATTCACCCCTGTGGTCGCAATGTTTTCAACTCATTCACAGAGTCTTTTTTTCAAGCTATGAGCTGAAACATTGCGACTAGTGTTTCAAGTTCGGCTTACAAGGTTTGGGTTATCTAAGAATTCCGTTATGGATTGCGCTACACTAGGGTGGCCACCTGCTTCATCCCAAAAAGGAGGACATTTTAGGCCACACCCCCAACCTGCCAAACCACACCCCCAACCTGCTAAACCACGCCCCTCTCCCAGTAAGTGCCCGGCAAAAAAAAAAAAAAGAGAGGAAAACCTTAAAGGGGTTGTCAGGGTTCAGAGTTGAACCCAGATGTACCCTTAATTTCTCCCAGGCAGCCCGGCAAGGGCAAGGGTTCTTCTGTTCACAATTACACACTGCACTGCTTTACCGCTGCCGTTTTACTGGCCGGCGGGCATTCTGTATCTAGCAGTGCCGGAGTCAGTGAATTCCAGCAGGCTGTTCTCTGCTGGAAAAGCCTGCCAGAATCGCTAACTCAGATGTGAAAGTAGCCTAATACAGCGCCACATACCTCTTACATCCAGTGACATCTTCTTAGATGTAGACATTCTGTGTCCTCAATCTTCTCCATTCAGACCAGACCGCCATGATGATTTCTTTCAGCCATCTCTTCTCTCTGCGGAATTTCACAGACATCTTAGTTTCCTACTTTTCCATCATTCTCCCACCTTCGTGAACACCCCATCCTGCCACCCCCAATACTCAGACACTGTGCTCCACAGATAGTACTTCCTTTAGTAATTATTGGCACACAGTGCTCTAAAAAAAAATAACTTCGCTACTAAAGTGTAACCAAAATGTTCCCCAAAAATAACTGTGCTAAGCTGATAGCGTGACAGGGTGCCCCCCACAATAATAGTGCTCCCCAAAGTCCCAATAGAAATAATTAGTGCCACCAGTAGAGTCAATGTCCCCATAATGCCCTCATAATGTGTGCCAATGCCCACTGTGTGCCCAAAAAAAATCTTAGTGCCCCCAGTTGAGCTACATAGTTCCCTATAATTTGTGCCAGTATAAAATACTCCTATATAGTGCCCCCATAGTGCTCCTCCCCTTGTCCCCATGGTGCCTGACATAAGGTGCCAGTATAAAATGCCCCCCTCAGACCTCAGATCAACATCTTGTGCCCCCCTCAGACCTTAGATCAACATCTTGTGCCCCCATCAGACCTCAGATCAGCAGAATGTGCCCCCATCAGACCTCAGATCAGCAGAATGTGCCCTCATCAGACCTCAGATCAGCGTCTTGTGCCCCCATCAGACCTCAGATCAATACAATGTGCCCCCATCAGACCTCACATCAGGCTACTGTGCCACCATCAGACCTCACATCAGGCTACTGTGCCCCCATCAGACCTCAGATCAGCCCACTGTGCCCCCATCAGACCTCAGGTCAGCGTCTTGTGCCCCCCAGACCTCAGGTCAGCGTCTTGTGCCCCCATCAGACCTCAGATCAACACAATGTGCCACCATCAGACCTCAGATCAGTGTCTTGTGCCCCCATCAGACCTCAGGTCAGCGTCTTGTGCCCACATCAGACCTCAGGTCAGCGTCTTGTGCCCACATCAGACCTGAGATCAACACAATGTGCCCCCATCAGACCTCAGGTCAGCGTCTTGTGCCCCCATCAGACCTCAGATCAACATCTTGTACCCCCATCAGACCTCAGATCAACACAATGTGCCCCCATCAGACCTCACATCAGGCTACTGTGCCACCATCAGACCTCACATCAGGCTACTGTGCCCCCATCAGACCTCACATCAGGCTACTGTGCCACCATCAGACCTCACATCAGGCTACTGTGCCCTCATCAGACCTCAGATCAGCCCACTGTGCCCCCATCAGACCTCAGGTCAGCATCTTGTGCCCCCATCAGACCTCAGATCAGCGTCTTGTGCCCCATCAGACCTCAGGTCAGCGTCTTGTGCCCCATCAGTCCTCAGGTCAGCGTCTTGTGCCCCCATCAGACCTCAGATCAGCGTCTTGTGCCCCCTCAGACCTCATATCAGGGTCTTGTGCCCCCATCAGACCTCAGATCAGGGTCTTGTGCCCCCATCAGACCTCAGGTCAGCGTCTTGTGCCCCATCAGACCTCAGATCAGCGTCTTGTGCCCATCAGACCTCAGATCTTGTGCCCCCCTCAGACCAGCGTCTTGTGCCCTCCCCCCCTCAGACCTCAGATCAGCCCACCCAGCCACTTTAAAAAAAAACATACTTACCTGTTCTGTTCTACGCTGCCGCTGCCATCAGGTTCCCCGCTCCAACTGACTTGCCTGCCGGCGCACACTATGACCTGATGCAGCGTCAGGTCATAGAGCGCGCCGGCAGGGAAGACAGTGGAGCGCGGAACCTGATGGCAGCGGCAGCGTAGAACAGGTGAGTATGTTTTTTTTAAAGTGGTTGGGTGGGCTGATCTGAGGTCTGAGGGGGGGCACAAGCACAAGGCCGGGCCATTAAGGGGGCGCTCTGGCAGGGCGCCCCCTTAACTGTCCGGGAAAGGCGGACTTCTGACCGTCCGTCCTGGCCTTGCGCCGGACGGAGGACCAGGAGTTAAAAAAACGGACTGTCCGGCCAAAAACCGGACGGATGGCCACCCTAATTCACACGTCCACAAAACACAGAAACCAGCCATGTGCATTCCGCATTTTGCGGTCCACACATGGCCGGCACTATAGAATTGCCTATTCTTGTCTGTGGCTTTGGACAAGAATAGGACATGTTCTATTTTTTTCCGGGGCCGGGGAACGGAGGTGCGGATGCGGACAGTAGTTATGGTCCGTGGTAGCGGAATCCATAACGGAATTGTTACATAACCTGAACCTTGAACGCCAAACTTGAAACACAAGTTCGCTCATCCCTAGTTGCGACCACAGGGAGGAATAAAGGGTTTTTCATTTCACTCATTTTTTGTGAGAGTGCTGCCATTTTTTTCAATTCTTATATTATCCTGGATTTGTTGCCGGATTCATTGGCCTGGACCTCCATATTGATATTTGGCCTGATGTGTGCCATTGTTTTATATATATATATATATATATATATATATATATACTAGCTGAAGGACCCGGCTTCGCCCGGGTATATTTAATTTATTTCTTTTACTGTTTGTGTGTGTGTGTCGTTAAAAGATGTCGAGAGTGACCTCTACAGTGCCTGCCCCTTTAACAGTGACCTCTACAGCGGCCCGCCCCTTTAACAGTGACCTCTACAGCGGCCCGCCTCTTTAACAGTGACCTCTACAGCGACCCGCTCCTTTAACAGAGACCTCTACAGCGGCCCGCAACTTTAACAGTGACCTCTACAGCAGCCCACCCCTTTAACAGTGACCTCTACAGCAGCCCGCCCCTTTAACAGTGACCTCTACAGCTGCCCGCCCCTTAAACAGTGACCTCTACAGCAGCCCGCCCCTTTAACAGTGACCTCTACAGCAGCCCGCCCCTTTAACAGTGATCTCTACAGCAGCCTGCCCCTTCAACAGTGACCTCTACAGCAGCCTGCCCCTTTAACAGTGACCTCTACAGCTGCCCACCCCTTTAACAGTGACATCTACAGAAGCCCGCCCCTTTAACTGTGACCTCCACAGCAGCTAGAGTGGCCACTGTCTTCACCCCAGAAAGCCAGACCTCACCGGCCATTCCCCCAAACGTGAAACAGCGCCCCCAGTTCCCATGAAGACACATCACTAAACATGAGGCCACGCCCCCCCTGGCTCCGTGAAGACATGGAGGAGTAGCTGTCTGAGTGTGAGCTACTGAAAGGGTGGACATCCCTGTGTCTGTCCAGGCACTGCGTCAGACGGAGAACAGGTAGCCAGAAAACTGGGGGTGGTGCTTTTAAGTCCTTCTTTTGACGGTGGCCGGAATTACAGGTCGATGCCATAGTAATTTAGGAGGAAGGTGGGTAGCAGTGGAAGAAAACATCTTTTATTACTACTGAACAGTAAATATGTAAAATTTACATTATATGAGGTAATGATTCATGATGAGTTAGTCTAAAACATAAGTTATAGTTATGGTAACCGGGAATACCCATTTACCATTGTCATCCACAGTGCTCTGCCTCTTTAATGCAGACCTAAAGCAGTGAACTGGCTAGGTTGTCATAGAAACCTGATGTGTGCCTGTGAGCTTCTATTGGCTGATAAGGGTCATGTGACCAGGCTACTATTGGCTAATGCATTTTTTGGGAATATCTCAGGAACGGTACGTCCTGGAGAGTTGAAAACTGTTCTAAAACCTTCCCGGACACCTAATGTACATGTGTGCCAAATTTTGTGATTGTAGCTGCAGCGGTGCGGATTCCTTTAGCGGACATACACACACACACACACACACACACACACACACATACACTCAGCTTTATATATTAGTTATATATATCTCATATATATATATATATATATATATATATATAATATATAAAGCTGAGTGTATGTGTGTGTGTTCACCAGACCTAAACCCAATCGAGATGGTTTGGGGTGAGCTGGTCCGCAGAGTGAAGGCAAAAGGGCCAACAAGTGCTAAGCGTCTCTGGGAACTCCTTCAAGACTGTTGGAATACCATTTCAGGTGACTACCTCTTGAAGCTCATCAAGAGAATGCCAAGAGTGTGCAAAGCAGTAATCAAAGCAAAAGGCAGCTACTTTGAAGAACCTAGAATATAAGACATATTTTCCGTTGTTTCACACTTTTTTGTTAAGTATATAATTCCACATGTGTTAATTCATAGTTTTCATGCCTTCAGTATGAATCTACAATTTTCATAGTCATGAAAATACAGAAAACTCTTTGAATGAGAAAGTGTGTCCAAACTTTTGGTCTGTACTGTATGTGTGTATGTCCGCTAAAGGAATCCGCACAGTCGTAGCTACAATCACGAAATTTGGCACACAGGTACATCAGGTGTCCGGGAAGGTTTTAGAACGGGTCTCAGCTCTCCAGGACGTACCGTTCCTGAGATATTCCCAAAAAATGCATTAGCCAATAGAAGCCTGGTCACATGACCCTTATCAGCCAATAGAAGCTCGCAGGCAGTTCGTCTCCACACACACCAGGTTTCTATAACAACCCAGCCATATTCCTTCACTGCTGTAGGTCTGCTTTAGGCCTCTTTCTCACGAACGTTGTGTTTTGCGGTCCGCAAATTGCGGAGCCGCAAAAACAACGGATGGCATCTGTGTGCATTCCGTATTTTGCGGAACGGAACAGCTGACCCTTAATAGAACAGTACTATTCTTGTCCATAATACGGACAAGAATAGGACATGCTCTATTTTTTTTTGCGGGCTATGGAACGGACATACAGATGCGGACACGGTGTGCTGTCCGCATTTTTTGCGGACCCATAGAAATGAATGGGTCTGCATTTTTCACATGAAAAATCGGAGTCCTCAAAAAATAAGTTCGTGTGAAAGAGGCCTTAAAGGGGCAAAGCGCTGTGAATGACACAGTTAAAGGGGTATTCCAGTTACCATAAATATAACTTATGTTTTAGACTAATTTATCATCAATCATTACCTAATATAATGTAAATTTCACATATTTACCGTTCAGTAGTAACAAAAGATGTTTTCTTCCACTGCTACCCACTGTGTTTCCTCATAAATTACCATGGCATGCCCCACCCCCAGGTCCCGCTAAGACACGTCCCCGACTCGGTCAGGCCACGCCCCATTCAACTCCGCAGACGACGGGGATTGAAAAAATGAAGGTGAAAATGAACTTCTGACAGCTGCAGGGGTGATAGGGAGGTTGACTTTCTCCCTGCAGCTCATGTTCAGACTGCACAGTGCTGCTGTCTGAGAGTGAGCTGTTCAAAAGGACATCCCTGTGTCCGTCCATGCCCCGTGCCGGACGGAGGACAGGGAGTCTGAAAGCCAGACTGTCCAGCCTCCCTAGGGGCAGACTGACAGATAGCTTCTCCTCTGTGTCTTCACTGAGCCAGGGAGCGTAACCTCATGTTTAGGGGTGTGGCTTAATGGGGACCAGGGCCGTGGCTTCACGTTTAGTGGCATAGCCGGTTAGGTCCGGCTCTCTGGGGTGAAGACAGTGGCCACCCTAGCTGCTGTGGAAGTTACAGTTAAAGGGGAGGGCGCTGTGGATGTTACTGTTAAGGGGCGGGCAATGTAGAGGTCTTTTAACGACGCACACACAAACATTAAATGAAATAGATTAAATATACCCAGGCGAAGTCGGGTCCTTCTGCTAGTATATAGTAGGGTTACTCCTGCTGTATATAACTCTTTTCCTAGAGGTAGTTGTGCGTTGTGTGTGTGTATATATTACTCTTTTCGTGGGGCAAGGTAACAAAAAAATGGCTGTTCTGGCACAGTTTTTATTTTTTGTTTTTTTCAATGTTCACCTGACAGGAAAGGTAATGTGATATTTTTATAGAGCAAGATATTATGGACACAGTGATACCTAATATGTGCATTTTTTTACATTTTATTTTACACAATAAAAACATTTTTGAAAAAAATGTTTTTGTGTTTCCATTTTCTGAAAGCCTTTTTTTTTTAGGTAAGGTCTCATTTTTTGCGGGATGAGATGACGGTTTTATTGGTACCATTTTGGGGCACGTATGACTTTTTGATCGATTGGTATTACACTTTTTGTGATGTAAGGTAATAAAAAAATTGCTTTTTGGCACATTTTTTATTTCATTCTTTTACAGCGTTCACCAGATGGGTTGGATCACATGATATTTTAATACAGCAGGTAGTTACGGACACGGCAATACCTAATATGTGCATTTTTAAATTTTATTTTACACAATAAAAGCATTTTTGGAAAAAAAATCATGTTTTTGTGTCTCCATTTTCTGAAAGCTATATTTTTTGGGCGATAGTAGTAAGTAGGGTCTCATTTTTTGCGGGATGAGATGACAGTTTCATTGATACCATTTTGGGGCACATTTGACTTTTTGACCGCTTGGTATTAAACTTTTTGTGATGTAAGGTAATAAAAAATTGCTTTTTTGGCACATTTTTTATTTTATTCTTTTAGGACGTTCACCAAACAGGATTGGTCACATGATATTTTTATAGAGCAGGTCATTACGGATGCGGAGATACCTAATATGTGCATTTTTTTAAAAAAAATTACACAATAAAAGCATTTTGGAAAAAAAATCCTGTTTTTGTGTCTCCATTTTCTGAAAGCAATTTTTCTGGGCGATTGTCGTAAGTAGGGTCTCATTTTTTGCAGGATGAGATGACGGTTTCATTGGTACTATTTTGGAGCACATATGGCTTTTTGATCGCTGGTATTACACTTTGAATGAAAGGTAATAAAAAATGGCTTTTTTGGCACATTTTTTATTTTTTTCTTTTAGGGCGTTCACCAGACAGGTTGAGTCACATTATATTTTTATAGAGCAGGTCTTTACGGATGCGGTGATACCTAATATGTGCATTTTTTTAATTTTTATTACACAATAAAAGCATTTTTGGAAAAGAAATTTATGTTTTTGTGTCTCCATGTTCTGAAAGCTATATTTTTTATATTTTTTTGGCGATTGTCATAAGTAGGGTCTCATTTTTTGCAGGATGAGATGTCGGTTTAATTGGTACCATTTTGGGGCACATAGAACTTTTTGATCGCTTGGGTTGGGTCACATGATATTTTTATAGAGCAGGTCGTTACAGACGTGCCAGTACCTAATATGTCCTTTTTTTATTTTATTTTGCACAAAAGTTTTTTTTACAGTTTTTTTTTCACTTTTTTTTTTTTTTACATTTTTGTGACCCAGACCCATTTGGTTCTTGCAGATCCAGTGGGTCTGGGGCCTGTATAATGAACTGCATAGTGTCGTAAGTAGCGTCTTATTTTTTGCGGGATAAGATGACGGTTTCATTGGTACCATTTTGGAGAACATATGACTTTTTGATCCTTTGGTATTACACTTTTTGTGATGTAAGGTAATAAAAAATGGGGTTAAACGGCCGACATTGGTGCCAGCACCGATGTCATCCATTTGAAACAGATTGTCAGTTGTGAGTTACAGCTGACAATCTGCTCCCCTCGGCCATCCTGAATGGGGGGAGGCGGGGCTATTGGTATGGAGCTCCTGAAGGGGAAGGGAGGGGACCATTCTGAGAGAGGGGTGGGCACTGTGCTTTGCCATCCTGATGAGGGGGGAGGCCATGTCTGAGTTGCCCGCCGCTCATTCATGAAGGAAGGGGGGGGGCTTTACTATGCTGATGGCTCTGCCATCCTGATAGGGTGGGTGCGATGTTTGAGCTGCCGGCAGTGTATTCCTGAAGGTTGGGGTGGTGGGGGCACTGAGCTGTCGGCCGCGTAGTCTTGAAGGGGGGGAGTGTTGGGGGAACTTTTGCATCTTTTGCGGACCTGAAGGGAGCAGTGGGGGGTGGGGGTTGATGTCAACAGCTCCACACTACTGAACAGCGGGAATGGGGTTGGGGGCATGTTAGCCCCTTCCATACTGAGGTCCGTATGGACCACGGCATGGAAGGGGTTATGTCTGCAGTTTGGAGCAGACTATCAGCTGTATGACAGTCTGCAAGTCTGCATTGCTGTTTCAATCTGAGGGAGAGAGCAGTGCGCGCTCCCGTGTGGAGCAGGAGGAGTTTCAGAGAATCCGTCAGATGACAAATTCTCTGTAAACTCAGTGAGAGCAGCCTGCTGTGCATAGGATAGATAAATACAACCAATTGGAAAAATGATTTTCTCCACCAAATAAATTAATTAGTGTAAAAAAAAATTTTTTTACAAAGGTGTCCATATCCTTTAAGTGTCATTTCAGGTTAGGGCTCTCTGAGGACTTGAAGGATATGTTGGTCATTTATCCCTCTCCGGACACCTTAGAGCAGATGATGACTTTAGCCATTAGACTGGACCGACGTATCAGGGAGAGACAAAGAGAACGTCTGACGTTTCCACAGGTTGTAGTTAAACCCGACTCACCACCTTTGAGAGTCAAATTAGAAGATCGTCTAGAGGAGCCCATGCAGCTCAGAATTACCATGAGAGATCAAAGACGTCAGAGGGGTGCCTGCTTCTATTGTGGTAAATCGATCATTGGTTAAGGCAATGTCCTAAACTTCTACCCTCCAAGAGATCTCCACGTCCTGATGCCCAGAAGGATAAGGTACTCCCCAAGGTGGTTAAAGAAATAGTATTATTACCTGTGGTCATTTCTTTTGGCACTTGGAAAGGTTCTGGGGAAGCATTTATTGATTCTGGGTCCGCCTCTAATTGTATTGACTCCACTCCTTTGGTTGGCGGGACTGTGAGATATTGTACCCCTAAGGTGACCTTGGCTGTGGGGGCCCTTCATACCTTTTTAATGTTAAAAAATGTACCCGTGGAGATAGTTCTTGGCATGCCTTGGCTCCAGGTTCATAACCCAGTCATCAACTGGTCCACGGACGAATTAGAGAAATGGGGGTTAAAATGTGATTCCTGCTGTCTACTATTTAAAGGGGTTGTCTCACCTTACAAAATGGCTCCCAGAATGTCCAGCTTGTCAATAGATGCCACTTCCTCATATAGGTCCTTTAGCCAAACTTCCTCCTTTTGGCTAAATTCTTCATTATTCCACCCCTTTATTCATTGCTCATTGTCAGGGGTTACGGCCACCGCTGGAATCTAGCTGCGGTGGCCGCGCTTGCGCACCGCCAGACATGCCTCCGTCCTCTGTGGTGGCCGGGATCGCGGGAACGTGCATAGGCAGTCAGACACACCAGCTGCCGTCCCGGCCACCTCACATCAACGCTGATAGTCTGTGTAGAACTGCTTCTGGGCATGCGCAGTAGCCCTGAGCTTTTCTACACAGCTACTTCCCCTGCAGCTGTAAGTAGCTCACCGAGGTCCGGCACTGGCTGATGACAAGTAATAAATTTGCAGGGCTGGCGCTTTAGCCCTGGAAAGTTTATTACTCAGCAAGGCAGAAGGATCAGGGCTGCCATTATCAGGGGTCCCTGGGGAGCACTGTTATCTCTATGCAAATATAGAGATAACGGTGTGCACTTGGGACTAGCAGCAGTGGGAACGCGCAAACACAGGTTTGCCTGTGTCGTCAATCAAAATGAAGTCTCCGCCTCCCCCAGACAGCAGTTAGTTCAGGGCTGGGGAACAGCAGCAGCCCTGAACTGCTGAGTTGAGACAACCCTTTTAAGCTGGTGTCACTACTGAGTTGCAAATTCTTCCCAAGTATATCAATGATTTTTGTGCCATCGACCTTGTCCGGAATGGCAGTCTACGAGGGATTACTTGAAGGAAAACTTCCAAAAAGGACATATTAGACTCTCAGTGTCCCCTATGGGGGCAGGGTTATTCTTCGTGGGAAAAAAAGGAAGGCAGATTGAGACCATGTATTGATTACAGAGAGTTAAATAAAATTACTATTAAGAACCGGTACTCTTTGTCTTTGATCCCAGACCTGTTCAGTCAAATACTTGGAGCTCACTGGTTCACTAACCTCGATCTCAGGGGGGGGGGGGTGTATAATCTTATCCGAATTAAGGAAGGAGATGAGTGGAAAACAGCCTTTATTACCCCTGAGGGTCATTATATTTGGTGATGTCGTTTGGTTTAAGCAACGCTCCGGCGGTTTTCCAAAATTTTATCAATGACATTTTTAGACAATTTATTGGGAAATCCGTGATTGTTTATTTAGATGATATTCTAATTTATTCACCTGACTGGGATTCTCATATCATTCACACTAGACTGGTATTGGAGGTTCTTCGGGAGAACCAATTATTTGTTAAAGGTGAGAAGTGTATATTTGGAGTTCAGGAAATATCATTTTTGGGATATATTCTCACACCCCAATCCTTTAAGGATCCTGGGAAGGTGCCGGCTATTTCGGACTGGGTGCGACCTTCCTTTCTTAAAGCGTTGCAACGCTTTTTGGGTTTCTCGAACTATTACCGGAAGTTCAATAAAAAATTTTCTGTTATTGCTAAGCCTCTCACCGACCTAACCAAGAAGGGGGCAGATCTAGTTAATTGGTTGCCAGAGGCTATAGAGGCTTTTGAAACACTCAAGAGGTATTTCGTTGATGCCCCAGTATAGGTCCAACCAGACCAAGAGAGGCCTTTTGTGGTTGAAGTTGACGCTTCCGAGGATGGGGTGGGGGCAGTACTCTCCCAAGTGTCACCAACTCTCACTAACCTGAGACATTGTGCTTTCTTTTCTCATAAGTTCTCTCCGACTGAGAGAAATTATGACATTGGAAATCGGGAGTTACTTGCTATTAAATGGGCCTTTGAGGAATAGCATCATTTTTTGGAGGAGGCTCAACATCGTGTCACTGTACTTATGGATCATAAGAATTTAACATTTTTGGAATTTGCTAAGCATTTGAATCCCAGACAAGCTAGGTGGCCATTGTTTTTTACACGTTTTAACTTCTGCATTACTTTCAGGCCAGGAAGTAGAAATGTCAAGGCAGATGCCCTATCCCGGAGTTTTTGTGCCTTTCAATCTCCTGACACTCCATCAGAACCTTTGTTTTGCCGGCAGGTATCATTGTGGCTTTGGTCTCTTCCGATTTGACGACTGAGATTACTGTGGGACAACACTTGGCTCCGGTACAGTCTCCTATAGATAAGTTGTTTGTCCCTGGTCATTTGCGCCTCCAGCTTTTAGGTGAATGTCACAATTCTGTTTTTAGTGGTCATCTGAACATTAATGCCACCAAGGAACTAGTTTCCAGCTTTTATTGGTGGCCCACTTTGTCCAGAGATATTCATTCATATGTATCCTCTTGTGATGTTTGTGCCAGGTCCAAGACTCCTAGGTCTTGTTCTGTGAATAAGTTGCGACCTGTGCCCATCCCTAGTAGACCTTGGTCCCATATGTCCGTGGATTTTATTACCGATCTTCCGGTTTCTGAGGGTCGGTTGTGTGGGTGATTGTTGACAGGTTTAGCAAAATGATTCATTTCATTCCTCTCTCAAAATCTTGCCCAATGCTAAAACTTTAGCTTCTCTTTTCGTTGACCATGTAATACGTTTACACGGAATTCTGGAGAATGTTGTTTCTGATAGAGGCGTTCAGTACGTCTCAAAATTTTGGAGGGCCTTTTGTCATAAATGTAATATTTCTCTGTCTTTCTCTTCGGCTTTCCAAACCCGAAACCAACTGTCAAACGGAACATTTAAACAAGTCTTTGGAACAATATTTAAGGTGTTACATCTCCGACAACCAACATCTTTGGGTGAAACATTTGTCCTTGGCTGAATTCGCCATTAATAAACAGGTGATCTCATCTACTGGTAGGTCTCCCTTTTTTTTGTAATCTTGGATTTCATCCATGATTTAGTTTGTTCTCGCCGTCTTCCTCCCAGATTCCTGAAGCTGATATAGTAGCTAAAGAACTGTGCACAGTCTGGGCCTAGGTTCAGTCAAACCTGAAAAAAGCCCAGGAGGTTCAAAAAATTAATGCAGATAAAAGGCGCTCTCAAGGTGTGGATTTTGGGTTGGGAGACAAGGTGTGGTTATCTACCAAGAATTTGCATCTTAAGGTACCTTTGGGTAAATTTGCACCTCGATTTATTGGTCCTTATGAGATTATTGGCATAATTAACCCTATGTCTTTTAAGTTACTGTTACCTGACTCCTTTCGTATTCATAATGTTTTTCACAAATCTTTACTCAAAAAATATTTGTCGCCTGTATCTCCTGCACAGGAATCTCCGTCGCCAGTGAAGGTTGCCGGCCAAGTAGAATACGACGTATCTAGAATCCTTGATGTAAGAAAGATTCGTAATTCGTTGCAATATTTAGTTCACTGGAGGGGTTTTGGTCCTGAAGAAAGATCTTGGATGCTAGTGAGTAAGATGCATGCTACGAGGTTAGTTAGGAAATTCCATTTGGCTTTCCCTAAAACCCCTGCAGCGCCACCGGTATTCCACTAGTGAGGAGGAGCGAGGACCCGGCGTCGGACGAAGCCAGTGTCCTCGTCTCCATGAAAACAAGGGGACGGGGAGGACCCGGCGACGCACGCCTCCTCAGCGTGGCAGGCATCCCCTAGGCAATGAGCAGGCGAATAACTGAGCGCCGATGTGAATGAGTCGACGCTCAGGTGTGTGGCTATTTCTGACTTGGGTCACGTGATGCTGGCCATGTCACGTGACCCAGCAGTCTGGCCTATTTAAACAGGCAACCAGATGGCCACAAGTTGCCTGTGATTGATGTTACTTGCCTCACTAGCGTTTCCTTGTATGTGCTTCCATTGTTTACTGACCTTGGGTTGTACTTGACTTCGACCTTGTGATACTCCTTTTTACTAACGTGACCTCCTGGCTCTTGATCTCAGCTCATGCTCGTTCCGGTTTTTGCTTATGTTTGGATTGTTGACTTCTCTGTATCTGACCCATCCTGGTAAACAATTACACATCTGTGTTGTCTGTCTTAGTCTGTTGTTTTCTCCTTTTGTTACCCCTCCCTGTAAGGCCCTGCACTTACGTAATTTAGGGACCGCCGTCCAGTTGCGCACTGTCATTTAGGACAGACCGTGCAAGTAGGTAGGGATAGTGGTGTGGGTGGAGTTCAGGGCTGCACTTTTCCCTACCTATTTTGTGACTCATACTGTATACTATGCAAGTTGTGTCTATGGTTTCATTCATAGACATTATATGGCATTCTTATAGTATTTTCTTTAGACAGAACCGATATAGAGGAGAACTTGCAGACTCTCAGTCTATATTTCAAATCTGTTTTAAAAACACCACCCTAATTAATGGAAGTAAGGAGTTGAGTAAAAACAGCAGTGTGTTTCCTTTTTATCTAATTTATATGGATCTTTATTAAGGGGTTGTCTGAGATGTATTTTTTTAATCTGCAGGGACAGTAGTATAATAACAAATATTTTACCATGCTGAATCCCCTCCGCTTTATTGCTGCTGCTCCTTTACTCCCTACCACTTCAGTCATAAAGTAATGTTTTGGCTACAGCAGTGATGCGATATCCCATGTGACCACGTTAGCCACTCACTTCAGCAGTAGAGACTAGAGATGAGTAAACTTGTTGAAATTCATTTTGTGTCCGACTCGTCTAATCTGTCAAAAAATTTGATTTTGGCTTGAATCATTCCTATCTGAATTAAAAGTGCCCCAATTTGCCTGACATTTTAGGTCTCCTAGGACCCATAGTTTTTCTCTCTTGTCTTTCTCACCTATTTTTATTCATTTTTCGATTTTTGCTCTTTCACTTTCTCCACTCATTTAAAGGAAATCTGTCAGCAAATGTAACTATACTGTATGTAACCCAGTCCAGGCCTACATAGTGCTGCCTAACACAATGCAAAACATACATGTCTTAATATTCTGTGTATTTCTGAAGTGCAGAAAATTAACATTCTTATGCAAATGTGGTCTCAAGGTGCCCAGCAGGGCGTTCATAACTGTTATAGGAGCCCAGGCCCTCCTCTTCACATGTTCTGGGTACCTCCCCTTGCTCTATCCAGCCTGCCCCTCCACTCACGATCCTCCTTCAGCTCCAGCCGGCTCCTACATTCTATTGAAACACCTCCCTTTTGCCCATACATTCTAGTAAACCACCTCCGGTTAGCCCATACATTCTATTGAACAACCTCCCGTTTGCCCATACATTCTAGAATGTACTAGAATGTATAGGCAAATGGGAGGTGGTTCAATAGAATGTAGGAGCTGGCTGGAGCTGAAGGAGGATAGTGAGTGGAGGGGGCGGGCTGGATGTAGCAAGGGGAGGTACTGAGACCACATTTGCATAGGAATAAAAGTTAATTTTTTGCACTTCAGAAACACACAGAACACTAAGACAGGTATGTTTTGCATTGTGTTAGGCAGCACTATGTAGCCCTGGACTGGGTTACATATAGTTATATTTGCTGACAGATTTCCTTTAAGCTCTTTACTCTCTCATCCTCTTTCTCATCAATAATAATAATGTTGCTATGGCCAGTTTTGCCTAATGCCTGGGACCTGTTGCTACTAATACTACTGCTACTAATGGCTGGATAGATGATGCTGCTACTGCTGTTTACACTGCTACAGCCACTCACATTCTGACAATTGGTGGCAGACACCTTCTTTTCCATGTTCTGACCTGTAAAATGTTGGTAGCCATTTTGAGTGATTCATCCAGAACAAATCACAAAAGGTGTGGATCTACTAGAATCTAAATCTATCTTGAATAACTGCTAGAATATACAGTGACTGCACATATTGTTATTATTATTATTACTGGTAGTTATCATTTGTAGCTTATTGTGCAGATCATGTCCTAATCTAAATGAAAAGAAGGTCCAATTTTTAATAAAATGACACCAGTAAGCCAGCGTGGGTAAATCTGCTCTGATGTGTCTTAAAATGGTAGATGTGTGACTTCAGCTTCTGTTAGCATCATTTCTGGCTTTTTTTTGGGGGTCATATACAAACAGGACAGGCAAATACCCGCTTGCATGTTATTCACCCCAGCATGTAATTTTACACATGTGAACCAGCATGGCGTATGGGTTGTCCAACCACTTTTGAATGAAAGCTGACACAACTACAAAAACTAGCTGTAAATAGGTTTAAAAAATCCAATATAGACACTGCCGCTATTAAAAAATAAACTGCATCTTCCTATCACAAATAATGGTCCAAGTCAATAAGCCAATGGGTGGGGCATTATGTGGTGGTAAGTGGTTGGACCAGATGTATCATGTCGCAATGTAATTATGTGGCTATGCAAGATGCAACAGTTTCCTAATAGATTGTTAAAAATTGTCAGATTGCTTATGTCCAGCTGCCAGGTATGACCCTATCCTGAAGGAGGTATGAAAATCTATCCTGATGCACATACAGTGGGGGAAAAAAGTATTTAGTCAGCCGCCAATTGTGCAAGCTTTCCCACTTAAAAATGTGAGGGAGACCTGTAATTGACATTATAGGTAGACCTCAACTATGAGAGATAAATGAGAAAACAAATCCAGAAAATCACATTGTCTGATTTTTAAAGAATTTATTTGCAAATTATGGTGGAAAATAAGTATTTGGTCACCTACAAACAAGCAAGATTTCTGGCTCTCACAGACCTGTAACTTCTTCTTTAAGAGGCTCCTCTGTCCTCCGCTCATTACCTGTAGTAATGGCACCATTTTGAACTTGTTATCAGTATAAAAGACACCTGTCCACAACCTCAAACAGTCAGACTCCAAACTCCACTATGGTGAAGACCAAAGAATTGTCGAAGGACACCAGAAACAAAATTGTAGAACTGCACCAGGCTGGGAAGACTGAATCTGCAATAGATATATACAGTGGCTCACCCAAGCAATAATGATGGAAAGGTGCTCACTTACACGGGTTGCTCACCCCGTAAATGTAGATAAATAGTATTGTATATGGATTAAGGGCACTCAAATTACTGGAGCATCATGGAGTTGGCACTAATGGTATGTGTATATCAACTTAAGAATAGTAGTAAATTCTTCAAATAATCTTTGATTATTAAAATTAGGGACAGAATATTTCAGAACTCTTATTTTATTCCCCATATTCAAAAGACCTTTAAAAACACATCAAATGAACATAAAATATACACTCACCGGCCACTTTATTAGGCACACCATGCTAGTAACGGGTTGGACCCCCTTTTGCCTTCAGAACTGCCTCAATTCTTCGTGGCATAGATTCAACAAGGTGCTGGAAGCATTCCTCAGAGATTTTGGTCCATATTGACATGATGGCATCACACAGTTGCCGCAGATTTGTCGGCTGCACATCCATGATGCGAATCTCCCGTTCCACCACATCCCAAAGATGCTCTATTGGATTGAGATCTGGTGACTGTGGAGGCCATTTGAGTACAGTGAACTCATTGTCATGTTCAAGAAACCAGTCTGAGATGATTCCAGCTTTATGACATGGCGCATTATCCTGCTGAAAGTAGCCATCAGATGTTGGGTACATTGTGGTCATAAAGGGATGGACATGGTCAGCAACAATACTCAGGTAGGCTGTGGCGTTGCAACGATGCTCAATTGGTACCAAGGGGCCCAAAGAGTGCCAAGAAAATATTCCCCACACCATGACACCACCACCACCAGCTTGAACCGTTGATACAAGGCAGGATGGATCCATGCTTTCATGTTGTTGACGCCAAATTCTGACCCTACCATCCGAATGTCGCAGCAGAAATCGAGACTCATCAGACCAGGCAACGTTTTTCTAATCTTCTACTGTCCAATTTCGATGAGCTTGTGCAAATTGTAGCCTCAGTTTCCTGTTCTTAGCTGAAAGGAGTGGCACCCGGTGTGGTCTTCTGCTGCTGTAGCCCATCTGCCTCAAAGTTCGACGTACTGTGCGTTCAGAGATGCTCTTCTGCCTACCTTGGTTGTAACGGGTGGCAATTTGAGTCACTGTTGCCTTTCTATCAGCTCGAACCAGTCTGCCCATTCTCCTCTGACCTCTGGCATCAACAAGGCATTTCCGCCCACAGAACTGCCGCTCACTGGATGTTTTTTCTTTTTCGGACCATTCTCTGTAAACCCTAGAGATGGTTGTGCGTGAAAATCCCAGTAGATCAGCAGTTTCTGAAATACTCAGACCAGCCCTTCTGGCACCAACAACCATGCCACGTTCAAAGGCACTCAAATCACCTTTCTTCCCCATACTGATGCTCGGTTTGAACTGCAGGAGATTGTCTTGACCATGTCTACATGCCTAAATGCACTGAGTTGCCGCCATGTGATTGGCTGATTAGAAATTAAGTGTTAACGAGCAGTTGGACAGGTGTACCTAATAAAGTGGCCGGTGAGTGTAATAAAATACAAATAAAATCAATCATACATACACTGACTGTATCAGTGGATGCTCTGTATGTCTAGTACTTTCTTGGAGTATCCACTAATACGTCAGTAGAATTATTCACAGTTTGTTATATTAGTCCCAATTAGGTATAGTATTCACTGTTGCACACTCCTTAAATACCAGACTGGTAAAGTAACCGATATCAGTGGTAAGGTACCCGATGTTAGTGGAGTTATTTTAGTCTTAATTGGTCATGGTATCCATTATTTACACAGTCCCTGGTTAGTAGATATAGCCAATGTGAACGGCGTTTTCATTTAATAAAGTTCTCAAAACAATATTATCCAAGTGTATTTTGTATAGTTCCTAGTTGGTACCAACTTACTAGTGATGATATTATAGCGTTGATAGCGTTGTTAATATTCAGTCTACTTAGTAGTTATATTCATTTTCAAAAGTTGATATATATGCAACAATGATAGTCACAGCGACAACACGCAATTTACATATGGCATAATAGTGTTATGCTGTATAATGGTATATAGTACATTACCGATCTTCAATACATGAGGTTGCGTGGTTCCGTTTTGTGTCAAGTTCGGATGGCGAGCGGGGTATTGGAGATACAGCCAATACTACACGGAACCTTTTGGTTGTACTCCTGATCAAGGAGTTAGTATATGTTGCCCAACAGGTATCGGTACGACCACTGAAGAAGGAGTGAGACACTCCGAAGCGCGTCTGGTGTAAAGGAGTCTCTAACATTGAATATGGCGCCATGAGAAATCTATTGATACTTATCGATACCTGTTGAGCAACATATACTAACTCCTTGATTAGGAGTACATCCATAGAGTCTCCAAAAGGTTCAGTGAAGTATTGGCTGTATCTCCCTTTCAGGACCTGTAGAAACACGTTACGATTCAGGACCTGTGAATCACATGATCGGACTGAAGTCACGTGGTACATCTCGCGGTGAGTCACGTGGGACGTGGCAGACCCCGCTCGCTATCCGAACTTTACACAACACGGTCACATTTGGAACCACGCAGCCTCGTGTATTGAAGATCGGTGATGTACTATATACCATTATACAGTATAACACTATTATGCCATATATAAATTTAATGTTGTCGCTGTGACCATCATTGTTGCATAAATATCAACTTCCGAAGATGAATATAACTACTAAGTAGACTGAATGTTAACAACGCTATCAACGCTATAATATCATCACTAGTAAGTTGGTACCAACTAGGAACTATACAAAATACACTTGGATAATATTGTTTTGAGAACTTTATTAAGTGAAAACGCCATTCACATTGGCTATATCTACTAACCAGGGACTGTGTAAATAATGGATACCATGACTAATTAAGACTAAAATAACTCCACTAACATCGGGTACCTTACCACTGATATCGGTTACTTTACCAGTCTGGTATTTAAGGAGTGTGCAACAGTGAATACTATACCTAATTGGGACTAATATAACAAACTGTGAATAATTCTACTGACGTATTAGTGGATACTCCAAGAAAGTACTAGACATACAGAGCATCCACTGATACAGTCAGTGTATGTATGATTGATTTTATTTGTATTTTATTATATTTTATGTTCATTTGATGTGTTTTTAAAGGTCTTTTGAATATGGGGAATAAAATAGAGTTCTGAAATATTCTGTCCCTAATTTTAATAATCAAAGATTATTTTAAGAATTTACTATTATTCTTAAGTTGATATACACATACCATTAGTGCCAACTCCATGATGCTCCAGTAATTTGAGTGCCCTTAATCCATATACAATTCTATGAATCTGCAATAGGCAAGCAGCTTGGTGTGAAGAAATCAACTGTGGGAGCAATAATTAGAAAATGGAAGACATACAAGACCACTGCTAATCTCCCTCGATCAGGGGCTCCATGCAAGATCTCACCCCGTGGAGTCAAAATGATCAAAAGAACTGTGAGCAAAAATCCCAGAACCACACGGGGGGACCTAGTGAATGACCTGCAGAAAGCTGTGACCAACGTAACAAAGGCTACCGTCAGTAACAACTACAGCACCAGGGACTCAGATCCTGCAGTGCCAGACGTGTCCCACTGCTTAAGCCAGTACATATCCAGGCCCGTCTGAAGTTTGCTAGAGAGCATTTGGATGTTCCAGAAGAGTATTGGGAGAATGTCATATGGTCAGATGAAACCAAAGTAGAACTGTTTGGTAGAAACACTACTCGTCATGTTTGGAGGAGAGTGCTGAGTTGAATCCAAAGAACACCATACCTACTGTGAAGCATGAGGGTGGCAACATCATGCTTTGAGGCTGTTTCTCTGCAAAGGGACCAGGACGACAGATCAGTGTACATGAAAGAATGAACGGGGCCATGTATCGTGAGATTTTGAGTGCAAACCTCCTTCCATCAGCAAGGGCATTGAAGATGAAAAGTGGCTGGGTCTTTCATCATGACAATGATCCCAAGCACACCGCCAGGGCAATGAAGGAGTGGCTTCGTAAGAAGCATTTCAAGGTCCTGGAGTGGCCTAGCCAGTCTCCAGATCTCAACCCCATAGAAAACCTTTGGAGGGAGTTGAAAGTCCGTGTTGCCCAGCGACAGCCCCAAAACATCACTGTTCTAGAGGAGATCTGCATGGAGGAATGGGCCAACATACAGTCATGGCCAAAAGTTTTGAGAATGATACAAATATTAATTTTTACAAAGTCTACTGCTTCAGTTTTTATAATGGCAATTTGCATATACTCCAGAATGTTATAAAGAGTGATCAGCTTAACAGCAATTACTTGCAAAGTCAATATTTGCCTAGAAAATGAACTTTATCCCCCAAAACACATTTCAACATCATTGCAGCCCTGCCTTAAAAGGACCAGCTAACATCGTTTCAGTGATTGCTCCATTAACACAGGTGTGGGTGTTGATGAGGACAGGGCTGGAGATCAATCTGTCATGATTAAGTAAGAATGACACCACTGGACACTTTAAAAGGAGGCTGGTGCTTGGCATCATTGTTTCTCCTCTGTTAACCATGGTTATCTCTAAAGAAACACGTGCAGTTATCATTGCACTGCACAAAAATGGCCTAACAGGGAAGAGTATCGCAGCTAGAAAGATTGCACCTCAGTCAACAATCTATCGCATCATCATCATCATCATCAAGAACTTCAAGGAGAGAGGTTCCATTGTTGCCAAAAAGGCTCCAGGGCGCCCAAGAAAGACCAGCAAGCGCCAGGACCGTCTCTTAAAAGTGTTTCAGCTGCGGGATCGGGCTACCAGCAGTGCAGAGCTTGCTCAGGAATGGCAGCAGGCAGGTGTGAGTGCATCTGCACGCACTGTGAGGCAGAGACTCTTGGAGCAAGGCCTGGTCTCAAGGAGGGCAGCAAAGAAGCCACTTCTCTCCAGAAAAAACATCAGGGACAGACTGATATTCTGCAAAAGGTACAGGGAGTGGACTGCTGAGGACTGGGGTAAAGTCATTGTCTCTGATGAATCCCCTTTTCGATTGTTTGGGACATCTGGAAAACAGCTTATTCGGAGAAGACGAGGTGAGCGCTACCACCAGTCTTGTCTCATGCCAACTGTAAAGCATCCTGAAACCATTCATGTGTGGGGTTGCTTCTCAGCCAAGGGAATCGGCTCTCTCACAGTCTTGCCTAAAAACACAGCCATGAATAAAGAATGGTACCAGAATGTCCTCCGAGAGCAACTTCTCCCAACCGTCCAAGAGCAGTTTGGCGATCAACAATGCCTTTTCCAGCATGATGGAGCACCTTGCCATAAAGCAAAGGTGATAACTAAATGGCTCAGGGAACAAAACATAGAGATTTTGGGTCCATGGCCTGGAAACTCCCCAGATCTTAATCCCATTGAGAACTTGTGGTCAATCATCAAGAGACGGGTGGACAAACAAAAACCTACAAATTCTGACAAAATGCAAGCATTGATTGTGCAAGAATGGACTGCTATCAGTCAGGATTTGGTCCAGAAGTTGATTGAGAGCATGCCAGGGAGAATTGCAGAGGTCCTGAAGAAGAAGGGTCAACACTGCAAATATTGACTTGCTGCATTAACTCATTCTAACTGTCAATATAAGCTTTTGTTACTCATAATATGATTGCAATTATATTTCTGTATGTGATAAAAACATCTGACAAACACACATAAAAACCAGAGGGCAGCAGATCATGTGAAAATATAATATTTGTGTCATTCTCAAAACTTTTGGCCATGACTGTACTAGTAACAGTGTGTGCCAACCTTGTGAAGACTTACAGAAAACGTTTGACCACTGTCATTGCAAAACAAAGGATATAATACAAAGTATTGAGATGAACTTTTGTTATTGACCAAATACTTATTTTCCACCATAATTTGCAAATAAATTCTTTAAAAATCAGACAATGTGATTTTCTGGATTTGTTTTCTCATTTTGTCTCTCATAGTTGAGGTCTACCTATGATGTCAATTACAGGCCTCTCTCATCTTTTTAAGTGGGAGAACTTGCACAATTGGTGGCTGACTAAATACTTTTTTCCCCACTGTACAAGTGCCTGGCTTTTTACAAGAAATGTCCCCATAGCTGTACTGTAGCTATCAGAAGCTGTGAACATGTGTGTTAATCACAGATTCAGGACACATTTCCATCCAAAGACCACAAAGAGACCTTAAAAAAAGCTTAAAATTGATGCACAGGCATACTAGAAAGTTGCATACAATAAAAAAAAAAGGGTTATTAGCTGATACCGAATTATCCCTTTAAGACATGAATCTCACAATTCCAAACTTTCATAATTCTAATAGAAAAGCCATCAACAATGTAAATTTAAAACTGATGAAAGTTGTCATTTATATACAGTGCATTCAGAAAGTCTTTGGGCCCTTACACTTTCATTTTCTTATGTTGCGGCCTTGTGCTAAAATAAAAAAAAAAAAATCAAGGCCCCTTTCACACAAACTATACGGATTGTGCCAGGATGCATTCAGGGTGCGTTCAGGGAAGCTCGTACCATTTTGCAAGCAAGTTCAGTCAGTTTTGTCTGTGATTGCGTTCAGTTGTTCAGTTTTTTCCGTGCGGGTGGAATGCGTTTTCATGTGTTTTTCACGCACGTGATAAAACACTGAAGGTTTACAACACGTGGTACATCACACAACATCTCTTAGCAACCATCAGTGAAAAACGCATGGCATCCAGACTTGCTTCCGGATCCAATGTGTTTTTCACTGAAACCCCATTCACTCCTATGGGGCCAGGGCTGCGTGTAAAAAGCAGAATGTAGAATATGGTGCAATTCTCACGCAAAGCAGAACTGATGCGTGAAAAAAATGCTCATGTACACAGACACATTGAAATGAATGGGTCAGGATTCAGTACGGGTGCGGGTACGTTCACTTCACGCATTGCACCCGCACAAAAAACTGGCTCGTGTGAAAGGGGCTTAAATCTGCACTTTCTAATGAGAAAGTGAAAACAGAATTTTAGAAATTTCTGATAATTTATTAAAAAGGAAAAAAATAAAGTTTTGCATGAATATAAATATTCAGACCCATTGCTATGACACTTGACCTTTAGCTCTGGGGGCCCTTTCATTTCTCTTGATCATCTTTGAGATGTTTGCACAACTTCACTGGAGTCCACCTATGGTAGATTCAAGTGACTCGACATGATTGGGAAAGATACATCCCTATCTATATAAGTTCTCACAGCTGACAGTGCATATTAGAGCAAAAATCAAGCCATGCAGAGGAAATCACAGCCTGTAGAGCTTAAAGATATGGAACTGGAGTTTGCAAAAAGAACCTAAAGGACTCTCAGACTTTCAGAAACAAGATTCTCTGGCCTACTGAAACCAAGATTGAACTTTACGGCCTCAATTCTAATTCATGTCTGGAGAAAACCGGGCACTGATCATCACCTGCCAAATAACATCCCTAAAAGGTGGCAGCAGCATCATACTGTTGGGTTGTTTTACAGTAGTTGAGACAGGAAGACTGGTCAGGGTTGAGGGAAAGCTGAATGGAGCAAAACTGATCCAGAGTCCTCTGAACCATAGGCTGGGATGAATCTTTCACCTTCCAGCAAGAAAATGACCCTAAGCACATACCCATGACAACACAGTAGTGGCTTAGGAACAATCTGGTCTAAATGTGTAGTGCCATTAGTGACCAAAAAAAGACACTGAGACAATGATACTCTGACACAGATCAAGGGTCACCAGCCCTTTGACCAGAAAGTCAGCCAGGATGACTGAGCCACAGATGTTTAACCAACAGCCTTTTTGCCATGATACCAGCCTTCTAAGAGAGATAGAGGTACAGCTAGCTCATGCCTTTCCTCAACACAAAACTTTCTTCTGCCACGGAGAAGACCGGAGAAGCCAGCTCAATGACTTGCCTGTATTGTTTTGCACTTGAGTTCCTTCAGTAAAGAAGAAAACTGGTATACTATAGAACCTGACTGTGAACCTATTTCCCATTGGTGTGCACCAAGCCTTAACATCCTCTCTGGAGAGCAGCAACTCATGTTGACACCTCAACAGTGTCTGGGGGACACAGCATAGCGTTGGAGCCTCTCTAAACCCAGCCACTGTCCTTAAGTGGTCCTGCCACTGCCCTGACTTAAAGGTGTATTCTCATCTTAGACAATGGGGGCATATCGCTAGGATATGCCCCCATTGTCTTATAGGTGCGGGTCCCACCGCTGGGACCCGCACCTATATCCAGAACGGAGCGGGGAGCGCTGCGCCTGGAGGACCCCAGGTTTCCGGGGGTCCGGCCACCACCAGGCGCAGCTCCCCGCGCCGCTCATAGAAATGAATGGGAGCCGGGCCGTGCATGCGCGGTGCGCTCCCATTAATTTCTATGGAGCCGACGGAAGTAGCCGAGCCAGCGCTCGGCTATTTTCGGCGGCCCCATAGAAATGAATGGAGGGTGGCTGCGCATGCGCAGTGCGCCCTCATTCAGTTCGGGGGCTCCGTTCTGGAAATAGGTGCGAGTCCCAGCGGTGGGACCCGCACCTATAAGACAATGGGGGCATATCCTAGAGATATGCCCCCATTGTCTAAAATGAGAATAACCCTTTAAACCCAATCAAACATCTCTGGAGAGACCTGAAATGGCTGTCCACCGATGGTCCCCATCCAACCTGACAGAGTTTGAGAGGATCTGTAGAGAAGAATGTCTGACAATCCAGGCCTGCAAAAATTGTGCTAAGTATATGGAGTTTGTTAGCTCACCTCTAGTGGGTGCACAGGATTCAGGCCGCTTCAGCCTTCCAGGAAATTCAGAAAAAGAGGACAAATCCAGCACTCCAGAAAGATATAATAAAATATAAAATGTATTCCATACTTTTTAAAATGCAATATATCATGTCCAAGTGCAGAATTAACACACCATCTGATGTTTTTCCAACCCCTCCGGGTCCTTAGTCATAGATAGCTGGGAATACAAACACAAGTAGTATTTGAGTAATCTCATGATCACAGTAGTTAGGTGAAAAATACATACTCACCTCATCCATTTGCTCTCAGAGAGGCTGGCGTGGCCATCTTGATGGAAGAAAACATGCCAAATCTTTTACTTTTTCTATGCCTTAAAAAAACCAACATGGATATATCTCCAGCATGCACCTGCCTAAAGTGCTTTGATACACTAAAAGGATTCCTGATTTGAATGATTCAAATGTTCTCTGAGTCTGTATTTTAGCTGACGTGTGTTGCAACCAACATAGGACAGGTTGCATTCTGTGCAAGTGATGTAATATGAAACATTGCTGTTGTTGCAATTTATGAATCCATTAATGTTATAGAGCTTGCCATCCACCACTCCTTGTATTTTGTTTTGTGTGTTTTGCATGTGACAATGAGTATTCCCACACCTAAAAAAAACCCTTAAAGGGGTTGTCCCATGAAAAATATTCTACAACCAGCACCTGGATCTGAATACTTTTGTAATTGCTTGTAATTAAAATTTTAGCATAGCCACTGAGTTATTCAATGAAATGTATCTGTACAGCGCCACCTGCAGTTTGTATTTTTCTTATTTCTTTGACCTAGTCACCGAGAAGGCTGCACATGCTCAGTTTCATCCTTCAGTTGCCTCCTGAGCTGTGATAGGGAGAGCATGGACGCGCCCGTTGTCATGTACCGTATGATGTCTGATTTTCATTTTTTACATTAGTCATGGGATAACCCTTTTAAGATATGAACGGTATCTAAATATGCTTGAATCCCTTAGAGTGGAGATTAAGCCGAGAGAAAGAATGGATCCTAGAGTAGGGGGTCTCCTAGATGGAAAAGCACAACCTTCATGAAGGATGGTAGACAATATTTCATTCTACATTAGAATTGGCAAATATTTAGTTATAGTCTGCCAGATTATGAAATATTGCTGGCTAAACTTCATGACAAAAGTGGGGGCAATAATGTCATGCTGCAAGTTAAGAGATTTATCCTTCAATAGAAGGTCCTCCCTCATTATTTCATTGACCATATTTTCAGCACGGTTTAAAACCCTTCCTGGGTAGTCTTGTTTTTTCAATCTTTTTTTTACATTTATTTTTTCTTTTTGAAAAGCCACATTTGTTGAACAATTCCCCTTTGATCTCAAAAGCTCACCAACAGGAATGTTTTTGACCACATGACGTGGATGACATGATCTGAAATGTAGGATCGCGTTACCTGAAGTAAGGTTGCGATAACTGCAAGTCTGAATGGTTACCTCATCCACATCTATTGACAATGTGAGACCCAGAACAGAAATAGAATATTTATAAAATTGATAAGTGAAAAACATACCAAAAGGATTGTTATTTAGATACTAAATGTATAACAGTATGGACGCCACATCGGACGCCCATATGACCAACATGCCATCAATCTAAAAAGGATTGCAATCAGTGAAGATATAGCATTCCTCAGAATGCAGAATTCCATCGATGCCCCAGTTTGCTGTTTATAAAACATATTGTTATGCATAAAATAATTGTGGGACAAAGACAAGATATGAGGCAATCAGCAACCTGAGGGATGCATGTGTATATAGATTCAATGTCGGTTGTGAGCCAACATGCATCCATACACCATGTCATGTTATATACCGAACCTAAAACATGTTTGGTATCTCTCAGATACCCCACAAAGGTTGCAAATAGTTGTCCACCCATTCACGAAGACCCTCATTTTCAGGCATAGAAAAAGTAAAAACCCCTAAAAGAGGGGGTGATATAAAAAGACCTATTAAAGACCTATTACACATAGAAGGTTACTGGATTTTAATGCTAGATACAACATTCCCAAAGGGACATAATCAAAGAACAGATCTTATTTTAAACTATTGATTTTTCTGGTATTGGTTTTGGTTTGTTTTGTATATTTGCCACCAGTTTTATTAACCCCTTAATGACCGGGCCATTTTGCACCTTCGTGACCAGACTGATTTTTGCAAATCTGACATGTGTCACTTTATGTGGTAATAACTTTGGAACACTTTTATTTATCCAAGCCATTCTGAGACTGTTTTCTTGTGACACATTGTATTTCATGTTAGTGGTAACTTTGAGTCAATATGTTTCACCTTTATTTATAAAAAATTCCCAAATTTACAGAAAATTTGGAAAAATTTGTAAATTTCCAAATTTGAATTTCTCTGCTTTTAAGGCAGATAGTGAGAGCTCACAAAAAAGTTATTACTTTACATTTCCCATATGTCTACGTCATGTTGGAATTTTTTTAAAATGTCATTTTATTTTTTTAGGACATTAGAAGGCTTAGAATTTTAGAAGCAATTAGTACATTTTTAAAGAAAATTTCTAAAACCCACTTTTTTAAGGACTAGTTTAGTTATGAAGTCACTTTGTGGGCCTTACATACTAGATACCACAAAAAATTACTCAATTTTAGAAACTGCACCCCTCAAGTTATTCAAAACTGCTCCACAAGAATTAAAAGAAAATGGAGAAGAAATTTAAACATTTTTTGCAGATTTTCCATTTCAATCAATTTTTTCCTATAACACAGAATGGGTTAACAGGCATACTAAAATCAATATCTATTACCCTGATTCTGCAGTTTACAGTAACACCCCATATGTGGTTGTCGACTGCTGTATGGGCGTAAGGCAGAGCTTAGAACAGATACATAGTAACATAGTTTATAAAGCCAAAAAGCCAAAAAAAGACATCTGTCCATCCAGTTCGGCCTGTTTTCCTACAAGTTGATCCAGAGGAAGGCAAAAAACCCCCGTGAGGTAGAAACCAATTTTCCCCACTTTAGGGAAAAAATTCCTTCCCAACTCCAATCAGGGAATCAGAATAACTCCCTGGATCAATAACCCATCTCTAGTAACTATAACCTGTAATATTATTACCCTCCAGAAATACATCCAGGCCCTTCTTGAACTCTTTTAGTGAACTTACCATCACCACCTCCTCGGGCAGAGAGTTCCATATTCTCACTGCTCTTACCGTAAAGAATCCTCTTCTATGTTTGTGTACAAACCTTTTTTCCTCCAGGCGCAGAGGATGTCCCCTCGTCACAGTCACAGTCCTGGGGATAAATAGATCATTGGAGAGATCTCTATACTGACCTCTGATATATTTATACATAGTTATTAGATCTCCCCCCAGTCGTCTTTTTTCTAAAGTGAATAAGCCTAATTTTGATAATCTTTCTGGGTACTGTAGTCCACCCATTCCAGTTATTACTTTAGTTGCCCTCCTCTGAACCCTCTCCAGCTCTGCTATGTCTGCCTTGTTCACAGGAGCCCAGAACTGTACACAGTATTCCATGTGTGGTCTGACTAGTGATTTGTAAAGTGGCAGAACTATGTTCTCATCATGGGCATCTATGCCTCTTTTGATGCAACCCATTATCTTATTGGCCTTGGCAGCAGCTGTCTGACACTGCATGCTACAGCTTAGTTTGCTGTTCACTAAAATTCCTAGGTCCTTTTCCATGTCAGAGTTACCCAATGTTTTACCATTCAGTATGTACTGGTGACTTGCATTATTCCTTCCCATATGCATAACCTTACATTTGTCAGTGTTAAACCTCATCTGCCACTTCTCTGCCCAAGCCTCCAATCTATCCAGATCCATCTGTAGCAGTATACTGTCCTCTTCTGTGTTAATAACTTTACACAGTTTAGTGTCATCTGCAAAAATTGATATTTTACTGTGGAAGCCTTCTACAAGATCATTAATAAATATATTGAAGAGAATAGGGCCTAATACTGCCCCCTGTGGTACCCCACTAGTGACAGTGACCCAATCTGAGTATGTACCATTAATAACCACCCTCTGTTTTCTATCACTGAGCCAGTTACTTACCCACATACAGACATTTTCTCCCAGGTCAAGCATTCTCATTTTATATACTAACCTTTTATGTGTACTGTGTCAGATGCTTTGGAGAAGTCCAGATATACGACATCCATTGATTCGCCGCGGTCAAGTCTAGAACTTACCTCCTCATAGAAACTGATTAAATTGGTTTGACATGACCGATCCCTCATGAAGCCATGCTGATATGGAGTTATTTGCTTATTTTCATTGAGGTACTCCAAGATAGCATCTCTTAGAAAAACCTCAAACAGTTTACCCACGACAGATGTTAAACTTACCGGCCTATAGTTCCCGGGCTCTGTTTTTGGACCCTTTTTGAATATTGGCACCACATTTGCTATGTGCCAATCCTGTGGAACACTCCCTGTCAGTATAGAGTCCTTAAATATCAGAAATAAGGGTCTGGACAGATGTCTTTTTTCGGCCTTATAAACTATGTTACTATGTTTTTCTGGAGTGCTGGATTTGCTCTCTTTTTCTGCAAAACTTTTGGCATCAAGACTGGAGGCTGTGATTGCTGTAAAAGGTGCTTCAATTAAAGGAGTTATTTGGGTTCAGAGCTGAGCCCGGACATATCCCCTTTGTTCACCCAGGCATTTTTTTCTCTGATGCTCTCCCCTGCCCTGCCCTGAATCGCGCAGGGCAAGGGCTTTTTCAGCAGATCCGGTGTTGTACCCAGTCTCTGCTAGACAGGCTAGAGCCCACTAAAGCCCACCCATTAGTGCTGGTGAATTCACCGGGAACACTGCTAGGTGGAAGCCTCCGCCTAGCAGTGTAAGTTTGTAAACAAAAAAGCACTTGCTCTGCGCAATGAGCTCCGATGCTCATCTCAGAGGAGCTGCCTGGCTGAGGAAGGGGATATTTCTGGGTTTAGCACTGAGTAAAAGGTCTGAATAATTATGTCAGTGCAATATTTTAGTATTTCCATTTCAATAAATCAATAGATTGTGAACATTCTGTTTTCACTTTGTCATTATGCGGTATTGAGTGCAGAATGATGGGGAAAAACTTTAAAGGGAACCTGCCATCAACTTTATGCTGCCCTCACTGAGGGCAGTATAAAATAGTGACAGAAATGCTGATTCCAGCGGTGTGTCACTCATGAGCTAATAGTAAGTGGTTGCCGAGAAACAGCATCATAATCATTGCAGCACAGGCCTTGAAAAGAGTCAAATCTACCTGAGAAGAGTCATGGTTATTCCTAATCTCCTGCACTCCCGCCCATCTGCTGATAATTGGCAGTTGTCTCCTAGAGAGAAAGAGAGAAAACTAAGTAGAAGCCTGTCAGTCATCAGCAGGTGGGCAGGGATAGCAGGAATTCATGAATAACCATGACTCTTCTCATGAAGATTTGATTCTTTTCCAGGCCCAGTCTGCAATGTTGGTTCTCGGCAACCACTTACTTTTAACTTATAAGTGACAGATCATTGAAATCAACTCACTTGTCTCTTCTTTATTCTGCTGTTAGTATGGGCAGCATAAAGGTGATGACAGGTTCCCTTTAAGATTTTCTAGTTTAGTACAAGGCTGCAAAATAAAAAGTGAAAAAGTGAAAGGGTTTTTCCGAATGCATTGTATACTCTTGAGTCATCTGCTTTACATACCACGTACCTCTGCTACTTTGTATAAATGGTCCTCAAGGATATAATTCTGTAATATAATTACATTAGTTTGACATGTTAAATAGATCATGAAGACTCAATAGAATAAGTACAAATGACTTACAGTCTTTGGCAACAGTTTCTGTTTTCATGGGACTGAGCTGTGAAATGGACCCCAAAAGACTAGGGGGTGGGCTCATATTATATAGTAGACATATTTCTGGCTCAGATTTCTTCACAAAAGTCGTTTGCGCCTCAAGGGGCTACATTTCCCCACTCTAAAAAAGTAGGCTTGGTGTGGGCGGGGAAGGGGATGAGCCAGCATGGTGTTTTAGGAAACTGTCTTACATTTAGAAACGGCGGTGGATCCGCTGAAGTTATATAGAGGCCAGCGCCTCTATATAACTTCGGCAGATCCACCTCCAGTGCCTTATTAAGACCACTGTCTAAAATGCCGGTATTAATAAATGTGCCCTTAGGGGTTTATATCATGTGTATTTAAATGGACATTCCCTATAGAGTAAGGGTGAGGTTTAAATGTCTCCTATTTCTATAAGGATGTAGTCTTAGGAGATGCAGAGGTATAAATCCACCCAGGCTCTGGTCCTTGAGATTGGGGGCTGTTGCATGTTTCACATGAAGTCTCAGGATTTTAACGTTGGTAGTAATCAATATATTTGACTCAGTTTACTAGTCCCTTCCATTTTTAATACATAAGCACCAGGTCCACAGCAAGTAATCATAGGGCCCCACTGCAAAACTTGGCATGGGCCCCCACTTTACCATAACCACTTCCTGAAAAGTAAGTTCAGAAAAGCTCATGATTGGTCTGCCCAAAGCACATGGGATAATGCACACAATGATGTCACAGTACAGGGATAATGCTCACAGTGAAGCCACAATATTGGCACACTGCATACAGTGTCATCACAATACAGAGATAACATATTCTACTCGGTGATGATACAGCACACATATCGCACCAAACGTCATGTCACAGCACAGGCATGAAGCATACAACATTGCATAGCACAGCAATAACATACAAATGACACCATATACCTGTTTCTTCATCATACAGTCAAAAAACATAATGATGTCACCAGTAGGTATAATGCACACTGGAGGAAAAATGCAGGAATACCATAGCAATATCACAAAACAGCATAGCCAACTATGGGGCCACCGTCAATGTTTCATGCCTTGTTAAACACACGTCATGACCAGTGTACTTATTATAACATAAATAACATAAATAACCTTAACCTTAATAACCCACCTAAGGCCTTCCCGCCCGAAGGCCCCTTACCCTAAATAACACGGGGAGGGTCCTTGGAGCCCCGAACCTGACGAATACCTGCCCCAACTCCTCAGTTAACTTAAATTAAGTTACCTCTAGCCGATAACCGCCTGCTCAAAGGCAGAACCCAATAACGATGAGCCACAACCGTGGGCAGGCACCCGCCATCTCCTCCTCTTTAAATGAATACCTGGGGAGTCCAGAGCCCCTTTTGGCTCCCTCCCTACCTCGCCATAGCCACCATATCCACCAACTCCAAGGACCCACCACTGCCCACGACACAAGGCAGGGGAAACCTCACCTCCTTGTGTCCCGCCAAACCCTCAAAGCCAATTCAATCCCATCCTGCAACCCCGAACACCACAAGTCTATCCCTACCGTGTTCAAATGCACCCCATCACTCCTCCAGAACGCCCCCTCACCCTTCTCCAGTTCTCTATGCCGCACCACAATCCCCCCAAAATCCAGACCAAACAGGACGGACCACCTGAAAAAACATAAAACATGCCATAAACAATATGCCGGTATCATAATAACAGAACCCATCCCAACCAGCAACGCTCCCATCACGCTGTACACACATATGACCTGAATCGCATTGACTCCCACCTACCAATACGCCGAATCACGTCTTCCCCAAAACCCCTCCTTGCCGCCTCCGTAGCAACCCCAATACGAAAGGAATGCCCTCCAAACAAAAGGGGGTCTTTCCTCAACTTCCTCAAACACTCTCGAAATACCACCACAAATTGAAAACGAGACAGGAAAGAGCCATCTTCATGAACCAATAACGGCCGCTCCCCCGCGAAAACCAGCATCCCTGAGACATCGGACCAGGCAGGCTACCGAACCCTCCACTGGAAACAAAACCACCCTACAACCCCTACCCCCCTGGTCCGTCTTTGACCTTCTAATTCAGAAAACCACCCTATTCCACATCACCACAACGCAAACCCACTGCCCGACTCCTACTGGGACAAACCAACTCACCAATTCGCAACACTCCAAAAAAGGCAAATGAAAATGCCAGCTTAAAAAACCTAACTTCCAAAGCTGACAAACAGACCCTCTCCAACTGCCCCATTAAATCCCCTAGTAAGGCGAAAGACACCGGTCGCCTCAGGTCTGACCCGGGACTCTGCCTCCTCCAACCCTTCAACGCCTGCTGCACCCAAAAGGATTTGGTTACATCAGGCACATCCCGGCATTTGCAACCAAAAACCACCCCTGCCATGAACTTCGTCATTCTGGACACAGACCAACCCTGTTCCCTACCATGCCCAATGAAAAGCAACAACATAACCCCATCCTCCAAACCCGCCTCTGAAAATCTTCCTCTCCACTCCTCCCATACCTACCATGCCCTCTCATACGCAGACCACGTCCCTTCCACCCTTGAGCCCCTCACCAACTCCGCAACCGACCGAATGGCAGATGCCATAGCTCTTAGGGAAATTCCGCTCCCTGCTTGTCCGCCTCCGGCGCCCGTTCCCGGAACCGATCCCACTGGAAACAAGACAAAGCATCGGCAATTGAGTTATTTACCCCCGGTATATGAACTGCAACTACCCATGCATTCAAAGATAAACACCCAAGTACCAATTGCTGCAACAAACGCACCACCGGCCGCGACGTAGCTGACACCCGGTTAATAGCCTCCACCACTCCCATGTTGTCACAGTGAAACCTCACCTTCTTATTCCTAAAAAATTCCCCCAAAACTGACATCGCCACCACAATAGGGAAAAGCTCCAGCAGCACCAAATTCTTAACCCATCCCTCCTCCTTCCATTGCGCTGGCCACTCCCCCACGCACCAACGACCTTGCAAGTATGCCCCAAAACCATACCCCCCGCTGCATCCGTAAATAATTCCACATCAGCCGCCTCCACAACCTCATCCATCCATAATGACTTCCCATTGTATTGCTCCAAAAAGGACACCCAGACCCCCAGATCGTCTCGCAGCTCCTGATTAAGCCGCACAAAATGGTGAGGGGCCTGAACTCCCGCCGTCGCCTGAGCTAAACGTCTACTAAAAATCCTCCCCATTGGCATGATGCGGCACGCAAAATTCAACTTTCCCAACATCGATTGCAACTCCCGCAGCCTAACTTTTTTCCTCTCCCTAATAGCTGCCAATACCCTTTTGAGGTCCGCCACCTTGTTCTCTGGCAACCGGCACTCCATAGCTACAGAATCAATCATAATACCCAAAAAACTCAAAGCCGTAGTAGGACCCTCAGTCTTACCCACCGCCAAAGGCACTTCAAAACGAAGAGCCATAGCTTCAAACGAGCGCAGCATGACTGAGCACCCATTCGAAGCCGGAGGCCCTAGGAACAAAAAAATCATCCAAATAGTGGATGATCGACCCCCAACCTGACCAATCCCGTGCCACCCACTCCAGGAATGTACTAAACTTCTCAAAGTAAGCACACGAAACCGAACAACCCATTGGCAAACAGCGATCAACATAAAACCCCCCGTCCCAAAAACACCCCAACAAGTGCTAACAATCTGGGCTCACCGGCAACAACCGAAACGCCGCCTCAATATCCACCTTTGCCAACAACGCTCCCTGCCCATACCGTCGCACCCAACGAACCACTTCATCAAACGAAGTATACCTTATGGAACATAGCTCCAGGTCGATACCATCGTTCACGGAATCACCCTTCGGAAACTAAAAGTGAAGTATGAGCCAAAATTTATTAGGCTCCCGTTTCGGCACAACCCCCAACGGTGACACCCTTAACCCCGGCATTGGCAAGTCTCCGAAGGGACCTGACATGCGCCCCAACTCCACTTCCTTCCTCAACTTTTCCGATACCACGCTTGGGAATTCCATTGCCGACCTCTAAATCCTACCCCCCTTCCTAAATTCCCCTTCAACAAATGGGATCCTAAAACCATCGCGAAAACCCCCCAACAAAAACTCTGCTGCCACCCTATCTGGGTATCTACTTAGAAAGGGGAGCATCTCAGTTACCCGAATTGGTTTCTGACCCTTTTCCAGCCGAATCCCCCCAAGCCTTCCCTTTTTTGCCCCTGAAGCACTTATGTGCTCCATGGTTGCCCCCACATGAGGTACACTCGTGTCGAAACTTGCATTTATCCCTGTACTTACATCCCCCTTCATTGAAAAGGAAGCAAAGTCCCTTTCGAGAGGCCGCCGAGCGCTCCAACTGACCAGAACCCCCGGCGCCCCCCTGAAAGGACTGCCCTGCTCTCACCGGCGCCATCACCCTCATCCAGAGACCAATGTCCTTATGGTCCCAACGGATGCTTGGCCTAACCGCCTTCCGCTGACGAAACGGTTTGTCATATCGGAGCCAACCCTGACCCCCATATACCCTATACGCCTCTCCTATGGCATCTAAATAGCAAAAAAGACCGGAACAATTCTCCGGAGCTTTTTCCCCAATTACACTGGCCAGGATCACAAAAGCCTGCAGCTACTTGGAAAACGTCTGTGGGATTAAACGATACCTATTTTTATCCTCATCCTCCTTCTTCTTATCCTCCTTCCTATCCCTGTCTAAATTGAAACGCTCTAACGGGAGCAAGGAAAAAATATCCACGTACTCCCCCTTCCAATTTCCCGAACCTCCTGCTTCAAATGAGCCCCTAACGGCCCCTCAAAGCAGACATACACTTCCCCTTTAGCCGCATCATACAGCTGGGGCTTGTCCCTAGACTTATCCTTATCCCCTTCCTTTTCCTTTTCCCCCTCCTTCTCCCCTAGCCCCTGGGACGCCACCCCCGCCGTTCCACTAGGCCCAGCCACCGCTGGCCCGCTCGTTCCTGAACCGTCCACCCCTACCGTAAACCCGGCAGTGGACGCTACCGCTCCCTGCAACCCCCACCCCGTCAATGGTGACCCCGCGCCGGTCCCCGGCCCTACTAACCCTTTTACCAAATCCCATAATCCCAACACAATTCCCCCAAACCCCCAGACACGGACACCCCCGGGCCCCCCCCAAACCCCGGCGCCCCCCCAGCACAAGGAACAAGTGACGCAGACACCCCGCTTATCTCACCTGGCTGCGTGGATGCTGTGACTCCACCAGCCGGACCGTGAGGCAGTTGTACTTGACTGGCGACGACTCCACCTTGACCGGCGTTTTCCTCCACTGGCCTGAAGACTGCTCCTCCCCCGACCTGCTATCCCATCTTCAGCACTCCCTGTGCCTCTCTCTCCTCTTGTCAATTCTGTACCTCAGCTCCGCCACTAGATGTCGCCAAAGCTCCAATGTCAGCTCCTGCAGGGCCAGCTCCGCGACACTGCCCGCTCCTTCTCCCTGAGGCAGAGCCGCCCTCCAGCCCCGGGCATTCCGGATCCTGCTCCTCCACACCTCTCCCACGCCGGGCAGGCAGCCACCGTCCCAGGTCCCGACTCCCTGCCGCATGCTGGATATGAAGGGGGGTCGGACCCCCCTCCCACTGGGTCCCGCCGACTCACCGGATTCCTCCCGGCATGCGACTGCCTGGCCCCACTATTCCTACTTGCGGTGCGTGCTGGAGTGTCCCTGGAAGGGCTCCAAATGCGGCGCCGGGCCCGTGGGGTCTCCTCTGGACTGAGGCACGCCGGAGGCCTAGTCCTCCGCGGCCGGCTACAAGGAGGATCCTGGGCTGTAGGACCTTCTGACCCCGGGAGAAGGCCTTGAACTGTGGCCTGCAGCCATTCACTCCCTCGACTCTCCGCCGCTGCCCTGAGCTGGGCAAGAATGGCATCCATGGACTCCATCTCTGCCAGGACGATGCACGGACCAGGTAAGCTGTGCTGCTTCTCTCTGTCCTGTACCAACAAAATGGCCCCTTTTCCCGCTTTTCCCCACCCTTAAAAAACCTAAACTCCACCCATAACCGACTTTCCTACCCCACCTCTAAATTAACCCTTTCCGGTCCCCCCAGTAGCTACACTCCCTCCAGCCCTTGTCATGCCAGGCCTTCCTCTAGGCTTTCAGCCCCGAGGTCCAGCCTGTACTTTACTATCTACATCAAATTATTGAGTTGATATGGGCCCTCTTAGTTGTTGGGCCCAATAGCAGCTGCTATATCTGCCGCCCTGGTAGTTACATCCATTATAACCACTTATTGCTATCACTGAACTCTCAACAGCAGCATCTTGAAAGCCTGGTAGACGTCCAGCTGACCCTAAATATTTATGTTACTGACAGGTGTATATTTCATTTAAGCATCTTTATATTAATATGTCTTATTGCCCAATAAGAAGTATTCTAGGATATTTGAGTGACAAGGCCCTGTATATAGCCATGATGGGGTTAATGGTCAGGTAAAAACCTTCTAGAGATAAAGCTTTGTAGCTCCTGTCAGTTTATTTTCATGTGAATAGTTGTGATAATCTGCACAGGAAATGAGAACAAATCTGTCCAGATGTGGCCTGGTAATCTGTATCCCGGCAGTCACAGCAGCAATGCTGATAGCCAGGCTGATAGCCAGGAAATCACTTTATCTCTCTCTGCCTTGCCGTGTGTCTTTTTAATGGCTAATGAGATTAGTGGCCCTTTCTGCTGTCACAGATAGAGCTGCTACCATTAGACACATACACTGATGCTGACAGCAGATAATATCCCACCGCCACAGCTAGACGAGCAGCGCTATCCACCGGCCAGTACATGTGCTATATCAGAGTCTCTCCTTCTACCATCTGTGCAATTTCAGCATTTATATAATAAAGGAATCAGTCAACATCCACATTTATTTTCCAGGGTTCCTTCTGGAAGAAGTGGTGGAAAACTCCACTTTTATTAAAACTAACAAAAAAAGCTTACTAGATAGTTCATCTCTCCTGCTGCTTTGTTCTGTCTCTGGTCCCGGGGAGATGATATCAGTGATTACGGATGGCACTTCTTTACATAATGTGTCTGTGAAGGAAGCTGTTAGATCAGAGTTCTGTATGTAGACATCAATAGATGGAGTTCAGTCTTTAGAGCTGTGTGGGGTATGCCCCGAACCCCTCCATGGACAATAGTATACATTGCAGACAAATGCCTGTACATGTTACATATGCGTATATATGGGTGTGTTCGTTTGCAGAACTATGTAATATAGGCTATGTCCAGCCACACAGAGACCTGGATAGCAGGATAGACTTTATTAAATGCTGTTTAACCCCTTAATGACCGGGCCATTTTGCACCTTCGTGACCAGACTGATTTTTGCTAATCTGACATGTGTCAGTTTATGTGGTAATAACTTTGGAACGCTTTTACTTAACCAGGCCATTCTGAGATTGTTTTCTCGTCACATATTGTGCTTCACGACAGTAGTAAATTTGTGGCAAAATATTTCATTTTTATTTATAAAAAAATAACAAATTTACAAAAAATTTGGAAAAATTAGCAAATTTCCAAATTTCAATTTCTCTACTTTCAAAATAAATAGTAATACCTCCAAAAATAGTTATTATTTTACATTCCCCATATGTCTACTTTATGTTGGCATCATTTTATAAATGTCATTTTCCTTTTTTAGGACGTTAGAGGGCTTAGAAGTTTAGAAGCCATTTTTCAAATTTTCACCAAATTTTCCAAAACCTTTTTTTTTAAGCACCAATTCAGATATAAAGTGATTTTGAGGGGCTTACATAATGAAACCCCCATAAATGACCCCATTTTAGAAATTACACCCCTCAAATTATAAAAAACTGCTGTTACAAACTTTGTTAACCCTTGAGGTGTTCCACAAGAATTAAAGGAAAATGGAGGTGAAATTTCAAAATTTCACTTTTTTGGTAGATTATTCATGTTAATAATTTTTTTCTTGCAACACAGCAAGGGTTAACAGCAAACTAAACCTCAATATACATTACTTTGATTCTGCAGTTTACAGAAATACCCCATATGTGGTGGTAAACGTCTCTATGGGTTTGTGGCAGTGGTCAGAAGGAAAGGAGTGCCATACGGATTTTGGAGGCAGATTTTGCTAGAATAGTTTTTAGGCACCATTTTGTAATTGAGAGACCCTGACATACCCCTACAGTGGAAACCCTCAAAGAGTGACCCCATTTTGGAAACTAAACCCTTCAACGAATATATTAAAGGGGGTACTGGCCACTTTGACCCCCTAAGCGTTTTACGGAATTTGGAAACACTTGGCTGTGAAAATGAAAAGTTTCATTTCTTCCAATAAAATGTTGCTTTAGCCCCAATTTTTTTATTTGCATAAGGGGTAACAGGAGAAAAGCACCCCATAATTTGTTACCCATTTTCTCCTGAATACGGCAACACCCCATATGTGGTGGTAAACTGCTGTGGGGGCACATGGCAGGACTCAGAACAGAAGGAGCGCCATATGGATTTTACAACACAGATTTTGATGGAGTGGTTTGCAGGAGCCATTGATTTTTATTTTTTTGAGCTATTGTCTTATGTAGGGGCTCATTTTTTGCAGGATGAGGTGAGGTTTTCATTGGTACCATTTTGGGGTAAATACGCCTTTTTGAATGCTTGGTATTACTCTTTTTGTGAGTCAAGGTTAAAAAAAATAGCTGTTTTGGCATAGTTTTTTTAGCATTTTTTTACAGCATTCACCTGAGGGGGCAAGTCATGTAATATTTTTATAGAGCAGGTTGTTACAGACGTGGCGATACCCAATATGTCTAACATTTTTATTTTTGGAAAGTTTTACACATTTTTGAACAGAATAAAATCTTTTTTTGTGTTGCTATTTTCTGGGAAAATGGCATTTTTTTAAACTTTTATTAGTATTATTTTTTTTAACTTTATTTTTTAACTTTTTTTTCAACTTTTGGGGGTCTGATCCCCTTTACAATGCATTACAATACTTTTGTATTGTAATGCATTGGCTGTAAGTGTATTACTCAGTGTAATATACTTACAACCTGCTTCCTGTGCGATCCAGGGGGCTGGATCGCACAGGCTCGCAGGGATAGCAGCCACGATGCCTAAGGAAGGCATCGGGCTGCTATCTAAGCCATCGAGTTCCCGTCACAGCAGCACGGGGACCCGATGGCCCCCGCTCGCCATCCTGAAAAGCCGCGCACCATGCCGCGCCTCATGTGCCGCGATCAACTCTGACTGCGGCACATGAAGGGTTAATGCGCCGGCATTGGTGTTTTCACCGATGCTGGCGCATTCAGCAGGGGTCCGGCTACTGGGCACAGCCGGACCCCCGCCGCTGGTCATTCCGGGGGCTCCCTGACACCCCTTTTCTGCAGCGACGTCTGGGGACTCGCGCCGCCCGCCGTCTAAAGACAGTGGGCGGTCGCCATCGGGTTAAAGCAGAATCAGTGTCTCATGGGTGGAGACATTTTATAACAGTTATCAATGTTAGAGAGGTGGATAGTACCGGACTCACGTATTGCGGTTGTACAAATAGAGGCAGAACTCCCATAAGTGCTTTTAAGTAGTTCTCTCCCTGGGACTGCAGGCCACCAAGCTTTCCTGTTGCCTCATGTGGACCCTGTAGTAAAACACTGAAATAGCGGATAGAAAAAAGTTCATTGAACCTCACAAAGTGCCCGGTTCTTGGATGAAACACTAAGGGCAAGGCCGTATTTACAGTTCACGCTGCCCTAAGCACCTGGACTGAATGCCCCACCTCAGTAAAGACACATATAGCTCTTCAAGAGAATGCCAAGAGTGTGCAAAGCAGTAATCAAAGCAAAAGGTGGCTACTTTAAAGAACCTAGAATATAAGACATATTTGCAGTTGTTTCACACTTTTTTGTTAAGTATATAATTCCACATGTGTTAATTCATAGTTTTAATGCCTTCAGTGTGAATCTACAATTTTCATAGTCACGAAAATACAGAAAACTCTTTGAATGAGAAGGTGTGTCCAAACTTTTGGTCTGTACTGTATGTGTGTGTATATCTGGATATGGGTAGTAGTGTGTATATTGTGTGTGTATATATATATATATATATATATATATATATATATAATTAGAGCACTACTACTCCTATCCAAATACAGTGCCTTGCGAAAGTATTCGGCCCCTTGGAACTTTATAACCTTTTGCCACATTTCAGGCTTCAAATAAAAAGATATAACATTTTAAATTTTTGGTGAAGAATCAACAAGTGGGTCACAATTGTGAAGTGGAACGAAATTTATTGGATCAAAAAACTTTTTTTGTAATAATAAAACTGAAAAGTGGGGCATGCAAAATTATTCACCCCCTTGCATTAATACTTTGTTGCACCACCTTTTGCTGCGATTACAGCTGCAAGTCACTTGGGGTATGTCTCTATCAGTTTTGCAAATCTAGAGACTGAAATTCTTGTCCATTCTTCCTTGCAAAACAGCTCGAGCTCTTTGAGGTTGGATGGAGAGCGTTTGTGAACAGCAGTTTTCAGCTCTTTCCACATATTCTCAATTGGATTCAGGTCTGGACTTTGACTTGGCCATTCTAAGACCTGGATACGTTTATTTTTGAACCATTCCATTGTAGATTTTGCTTTATGTTTGGGATCATTGTCTTGTTGGAAGATAAATCTCCGTCCTAGTCTCAGGTCTTTTGCAGACTTCAACAGGTTTTCATCCAGAATGGTCCTGTATTTGGCTCCATCCATCTTCCCATTAATTTTAACCATCTTCCCTATCCCTGCTGATGAAAAGCAGGCCCAAACCTTGATGCTGTCACCACCATGTTTGACAGTGGGGATGGTGTGTTCAGAGTGATGAGCTGTGTTGCTTTTACGCCATTGGATAACATTGGATCATTCAGAGATCCTTAATGAACTTCTGGAGTGAGTTTTCTTAACTGAAAGTAAATGGGCCGAATAATTTTGCACGCCCAACTTTTCAGTTTTATTATTACAAAAAAAAGTTTAAATGATCCAATAAATTTCGTTCCACTTCACAATTGTGACCCACTCGTTGTTGATTCTTCACCAAAAATTCAAAATGTTATATCTTTTTGTTGGAAGCCTGAAATGTGGCAAAAGGTTGAAAAGTTCCAGGGGGCTGAATACTTTCGCAAGGTACTGTATTTAGGACACTGATACTTGTTGGGGAAAAAAAACTTTTTTACCATTGATGACCTGTCCTTAGGATAGGTATCAATATCAGAGGGGGTAGGGGGGGTGCTCTGTAGAAAATTAGCTGTGGGGCCCAGTCAGTTGTAGCTACACCCCTGATTATAGGATATCACAGGACAATTCAGACAGGGAGTATAAGAAGAGAGGACAACAACTACCAATGTTTCTCAAGCTGACCACTTCTCTCCACTGATGAGCTTTGGTTGCTCCTATACTGACCAAATGAGACTGAAATCATCACGGGTCCTTCACTACCACTTCTCTCCATTGTTGAGCTGTGACCACTCATGCACTGATCATATGACGTCATCACTGGTCCTTCAGCTGTTGCACTGTAGCAGATACAGAGCTGGTCCTGGTCTTTAGTGACTGTTCTTTTGTCTTTGCAGAGCACCATAGACCCTCTGATGGGGACTCACTAAACACTACGCTCTGGCGCTTGCATATACTACATATTGGTGAGTTTTCCTGTCAGGCTGCTCAGCCATGATGACATATCACAGGCAGGATCAAATCATTACCATCTATTGTAGAGCAGTGTAGTGAGGTTCTGCCCCCTCACCCCCCCCCCCACTTCCCCCTTCCCCGGCAGTGGTGGCAACCAGTCCTCCTCACGTTCTAGAACAGGTTGCTATCGGCCATTTTAAATCATTCCCGGAGAACTACTTTAATTGTAAAAGAATGGAAAGTATTGGCACATTGCATAGGTCAATTTTCCCAAAGGCTATATACACTGTATATGGAGGAGTAGGCAATGAGATGTTTCTCTCTGTATCTTTTTCCAGTTAATCTGAGCAATCTTCCCAGTTCAACTTTCTTGCTCTAGCCATGGCACTACTATGTCCAGCTGTACAGTGCAGTGTTTTAACAGATGGCCAGTCTGTCTCTTAAGTATGGAAGGGTGTCTGAAGTTACTGACCCAATGAAATGCATTAAAGTCCAAAGCCAATATACATGCATTGCCTTCACTGGATTGTGTTTTCTCAGCACTCTCCTTGCATGGCTGTTAAACCTTCTGTTAAGCTCAATATTTTTCTCTTTGAAGCTGGCATTTGTTACAGTCGCTGTTCTGGTAGCTCAATGCTCACAACGCTGTTGCATCCCTACTACTCACACCTTCCTACTACAGCTCTCAGAAAAGGTGGGACCAGTCAATGCCTAGCAACTGCTTCTAACACTGGTAAATGAACCTTTACTCCCATATACAGCCTTAGGGAATTGCATTGCAAAGTTCAGTATATGCCATGAATCCCTTTTAGCAGTGAGCCACATTACATAATACCATTAACCCTTTTAGCGGTGAACCACATCACATAATACTATTAAATGGGTTGTCCGGATTCAGAGCTGAACCTAGACATATCACCCTTTTTACCCAGACAGGCCCTCTGATATGAGCATTGCAACGTTTCATGGGCACCCTGGGGCCAACTGCCCAGGCGGATGCTGGGAGGAACTTTGATTATATGTAGTTGGTTTTGGCACCATTAGGGGTCGTAACACAAATATGTTGCAGAAATTAGTTCTTCAGCATGTACATGGATTTTTGCCAACTGCATTCAGAGAAATGTTACATTTACTAAGATATTAAGATATTTCGGTATGATTTTAATTATCATGCCATGTTATTTGTCCCCCAGAATCCTATGGTGAGTGACTGAGATCACACACCCTGCAGCGCTTGCACAGTATTCATGTATACATATATCATACAATCCTACTATCTCCTACATTCTCCATTTATGTTAATCTGTGTCTCAGAAAAGTCAGATATGTATGGACCAAAAAGTCACAATAAATTTAGTTCTCTCACCTGTAACTATGACTATGAGCTTTCTTTGGGGTGCAGCGTTCCATCTACTTGCATGCAGTGGTTTAGAACCCTAATAAAGAAGTATTCTTCACTAGAAGCATTGGTTGTAGGGGAGATTTTTCTGTTATATTGTGTCCTAGGAAGGCACCATGAGGTGGCATACAGGATGTCTATAGGCCCCATCACACTGCTCAATTCAGCAGACGATTGTTGGGAAGGAAGCGTTCTTTCCCGCCAATCGCCTGCTCATAAGTGGAGACCGCTGCTATATGTGAAGGAGAGATTGTTATTGCCATTTCCCTGCAGATTATTGCTAATGAGTACTCCTACAAACTCTTGTTAGAGATGATCTGCACAATGCTCGGACAGTGTAACAAGGCCATAAGACTCCACAATGCAGAGGCTCTGACGTGCATCAGGCCTAACAGATAAAGGGTGTGTCTGGGATTTTAAGAAGGTTGTCTAAGGGCAGGAAATGGTATAAAATAAAGAAAAGAAACATTACTCACTACTTATAAATAACAAAGGTGAATTTTTCAAAGAGGATTTCCTCATATTCAGTATTGTACATTACTGAGTCGTTAAGAAATACCAAAAAGTAATAACTATTTTCCACTAAAACCGAGAAGGAAATTGGCCCTGATGATATTGAGAAGTACAGTACTTGTGTTATACTGTCTGCCATGTATCCAGCTGTGATTTAGATTTATCTTAACTTAAAGAAATCTCTATAAATCACATGTTCAGTGCTGGACAAATCCATCTCATGAACAACATAGGATTACCAGGAGGTTGCACACTTGTGATAAGCTGACATCATCTGGTAAACTCAGGACAAAGATGAGCAACATCCCAAACTGTAAGGAAACTTCTAAATTTATTTTCTCAGTAGAGTTCTGATTTCCCTCCTTGGGGAAACTTTGTTTCCTAGCATGTCCAAATTTATTGATATGAGTGGGATCTGATATCTGATGAGCCACAGAATAATAAAATCTTTTCACCAGACATAGAGGATCCAACAAACAAATGTCATTGTATAGTGATTAGAGATGAGCGAGCACTAAAATGCTCGGGTGCTCGTTATTCGAGTCGAACTTTTCCCGATGCTCGGGTGCTCGTTTCGAATAACGAACCCCATTGAAGTCAATGGGAGACCTGAGCATTTTTTGCAGGGGACCAAGGCTCTGCCTAGGGAAGGCTGGGTGAAAACCTGGAAACCTCATAAAATGATGGAAACACCACGGAAATGGACAGGAAACAGCAGGGGCAGCATGCATGGATGCCTCTGAGGCTGCCTAATCCCACCATTACCCCAAATTCTCCTAGTGGGGCATGTGTGGTATCGATTCTTCTCAGTTTAAAATCGTATACGTCCCCTATCTTGGGACCATATATTTCATGGATTTTTCAAACACGGAAAAGGAAAAAGAGCTTGCTCTGGCCAGGGGAGTGTCTTTTCTACTGCAGCTAAGGGGACGTGTCCATGCTCTGCCTATCACAGGTCAGGAGGCAATAAAAAGAAGAACCAAAAAAAATCAGTACAATATCTAATACATCCCCTATCCGGGTAAATTGTTTGGAGAGAGGGCCTGTAGGTGGGGGGCAGGCTGGGGGGAAGGAGGTTGAGCTGGAAGAGCCAGAGGAGTGCCCCCTGGGCTAGCGTGTGTGGTGGTGACAACAGCCAGATGGATTTGGAAAAACTGTAGCATCAACCGGTATGGTATGTATTCTTCTGAGTTTAATACCGTATACGGCACCTATCCGGAAAAATAGTTTGGAGAGAGAGAAAAAAGACGTGCAGTATGGAGCAATTACACAGAAACTATTAGATTAGGCAGACTTGGTCTGCTTAATTGCAACCCAGACAAATGAGAGAAAGAGAGGAAAATGACGTATTTTTAAAAGTGACGTTCAGTATAGATCAGGGGTGCACAACGTTTTCTGGGTGGGGGCCACATTGTCCGACTGAACCAACGTCAAGGGCCGAAAAAAAAATTTAAAGGGGTATTAACAACTGAAATACTGTATTTATGGCAGATTGAACACACAGTGTATACCATTAATGTCTAGTTACAGTTCCAGGAGTCCCATCTAATGGGAGAAATACATGAAAAATGCATGTGAGCAGCCACAAAACATGGACATACATGTCTGTTACCAGATGGATGGGGCCACACAGAATGGTATCAAGGGCCGCATGTGGCCCCCGGGCCGCAGGTTGTGCACCCCTGGTATAGATCAAGTGTGGTATGTGTTCTATGTATACTACTCAGTTTAATACCGATAGGAAAAAGACGTAAATTGTTTGGAGAGAGGGCCTGTAGGTGGGGGGGCAGGCTGGGGGGAAGGAGGTTTCCCTGGAAGAGCCAGAGGAGTGCCCCCTGGGCTATCGTGTGTGGTGGTGACAACACCCGGATGGTTTTGGAAAAACTGTAGCATCAACCGGTACGGTATGTATTCTTCTGAGTTTAATACCTTATACGGCACCTATACGGAAAAATAGTTTGGAGAGAGAGAAAGATAGGAAAAAGACGTAAATTGTTTGGAGAGAGGGCCTGTAGGTGGGGGGGCAGGCTGGGGGGAAGGAGGTTGAGCTGGAAGAGCCAGAGGAGTGCCCCCTGGGCTAGCATGTGTGGTGGTGACAACAGCCGGATGTAGTTAGAATGACAATGCAGGACCCCAACTTAAAAATTTAGCATCAACCGGTACAGTCGTAAATTATGAGATTGATCAAGTGTGGTATGTCTTCTATGTATACTACTCAGTTTAATACCGTATATGGCAGCTATCCGGAAAAATAGTTTGGAGAGAGAGAAAGATAGGAAAAAGACGTAAATTATTTGGAGAGAGGGCCTGTAGGTGGGGGGGCAGGCTGGGGGGAAGGAGGTTGAGCTGGAAGAGCCAGAGGAGTGCCCCCTGGGCTAGCGTGTGTGGTGGTGACAACAGCCGGATGTAGTTAGAATGACGACGCAGGACCCCAACTTAAAAATTTAGCATCAACCGGTACAGTCGTAAATTATGAGATTGATCAAGTGTGGTATGTCTTCTATGTATACTACTCAGTTTAATACCGTATATGGCAGCTATCCGGAAAAATAGTTTGGAGAGAGAGAAAGATAGGAAAAAGACGTAAATTGTTTGGAGAGAGGGCCTGTAGGTGGGGGGGCAGGCTGGGGGGAAGGAGGTTGAGCTGGAAGAGCCAGAGGAGTGCCCCCTGGGCTAGCGTGTGTGGTGGTGACAACAGCCAGATGTAGTTAGAATGACGACGCAGGGCCCCAACTTAAAAATTTAGCATCAACCGGTACAATTGTCAATTATGAGCTCGATCAAGTGTGGCATGACTTTTTAGATGGAGATTGCATGTGGTCACGTACTCCCTGGAACCCCATAGTCACCCCTTCTCTGATGTGCTAGCCCAGAACATTCTCTGCCCCAATTCGCAAGACCTTTTGCAGTCTCAGTGTGCTGACAGTGGGGATTTACCAGTGTTGTCTGAGGAGGTGGTGGACAATGGCGAGACACAGATGTCAGGGGGTGAGGTAGTTGTATGGGAAGCAAGTTACAGTGGGGACTCCTTGGGGGGACTTTCTCATGATGGGACAGATTCAACTTGGGTGGATCAGGCACAGGAACAGATCAATTTTTATTTTTTTTTGTGTTTATTTAACTTTTATTTAGCACAAATAACCACAGAGATATTTATTCGTTCTCTTCGCTGCGCAGTCTGGCATTGGGGTTCGTCACTTTGATGGCGAGCTGTGCCGCTCTCTCCACAATGGTCTTTAGGTTCTTTGAGGAGACGTTGTGGGCGATTTCTGCACAGAAGGACTTGTTGCTCATCAACAGAACCTCGAGCTCCTTGACATTGTGGACCAGGAATTTGCGGAACCCTGTGGGCAGCATGTGTTTGTTCTTCTTGTGGCTACCGTACCCAATGTTGGGCAATATAGATATGCAGGTAATATTATTTTTCACACCTATCCCAAAAAGAAATTTACGCAGTTTGCGCAAATAAAACTGGAACTGGAGAGAGGGCCTGTAGGTCGACCTCCGGAAAAATTGTTTGGAGAGAGGGCCTGTAGGTGGACCTCCGGAAAAATTGTTTGGAGAGAGGGCCTGTAGGTGGACTTTCGGAAAAATTGTTTGGAGAGAGGGCCTGTAGGTGGACCTCCGGAAAAATTGTTTGGAGAGAGGGCCTGTAGGTGGACCTCCGGAAAAATTGTTTGAAGAGACGGCCTGTAGGGGGCCCTCCTGAAAAATTGTGGTAAAAGAGTGCCAGTTGGACCTCTAAAAAATGGCGTTTTTTTAGTCAGCGTTAGGCAAAGACGACATGGAGGAGGAGGAGTAGGAGGAGTAGAGAAGAGGAATCGGATACATAAGTAATGTTAATCTTTAGCTGCTTTCCCCCGGAGGAGATTTGAATTCCGGTGAAATCCAGGCTTTATTCATTTTAATGAGCGTCAGCCTGTCAGCGCTGTCAGTTGACAGGCGTGTACGCTTATCGGTGATGACGCCACCAGCTGCACTGAATACCCGCTCTGACAGCACGCTAGCGGCAGGGCAGGCCAGCACCTCCAAGGCGTACAGCGCCAGTTCAGGCCACGTGTCCAGCTTTGAAACCCAGTAGTTGTATGGAGCAGAGTGATCGCTACGGACGTTGGTATGGTCAGCTAGGTACTCCCTCACCATCTTTCTGTACAGCTCCCCCCTACTCTGCCTAGACTGGGGACAGGTGACAGTGTCTTGCTGGGGTGACATAAAACTGGCAAAGGCCTTGGAGAGCGTTCCCCTGCCAGTGCTGGACAAGCTGCCTGCTCGGCTTCTCTCCCCCACTACTTGGCCCACAGAACCATGCCCTCTGCCGCTAGCGGCGTCAGATGGGAAGAATTGTTTCAGCTTGTGCACCAGGGCCTGTTGATATCTATTCACTCTCATACTCCTTTCCTCTGCAGGGATGAGAGTGGAAAGGTTCTGCTTGTACCATGGGTCCAGGAGAGTGAACACCCAGTAATCGGTGTTTGAAAAAATTCTTCTAACGCGAGGGTCATGGGATAGGCAGCCTAACATGAAGTCTGCCATGTGCGCCAGAGTCCCAACACGCAAGAATTCCCTCTCCTCACTGGCCTGACTCTCCATTTCCTCCTCCTCCTTTTCCAAGTCCTCCTCTTGAGCCAATACACGCTCAAGAGTTAAGGACTGAGCATTGGTACCCTCTTCTGTCTCGCCGACATTCTCCTCCTCTTCCTCTTCCTCCTCATCCCCCTCCTCCGATACGCGCTGAGAAACAGACCGGAGGGTGCTCTGGCTATCAAGCGACGTATCTTCCTCCACCGTCTCTTGTGACAAGCGCAAAGCATCCGACTTGATGCTGAGCAGTTAGTTTTTCAACAGGCAAAGCAGCGGTATGGTGAGGCTGATAATGGCAGCATCGCCGCTGACCATCTGTGTTGACTCCTCAAAGTTGCTCAACACCTGGCAGATATCAGACATCCACGTCCACTCCTCATTGTAGACTTGAGGAATCTGACTGACCTGACTACCAGTTCTGGTGGAAGTTGACATCTGGCAGTCTACAATCGCTCTGCGCTGCTGGTAAACTCTGGATAACATGTTTAATGTCGAATTCCATCTCGTGGGCACGTCGCACAACAGTCGGTGAGCGGGCAGTTGTAGGCGGCGCTGCGCTGCCCTGAGAGTGGCAGCATCTGTGCTCGACTTGTGGAAATGCGCACAGATGCGGCGCACCTTGGTGAGCAAATCAGACAGATTGGGGTATGTCTTGAGGAACCGCTGAACTATGAGATTGAACACGTGGGCCAGGCATGGCACATGTGTCAGTCTGCCGAGTTGCAGAGCCGCCACCAGGTTACGCCCGTTGTCACACACAACCATGCCTGGCTTGAGGTTCAGCGGTGCCAGCCACACATCGGTCTGCGCCGTGATGCCCTGTAACAGCTCTTGGGCGGTGTGCCTTTTGTCACCTAAGCTCAGCAGTTTGAGCACCGCCTGCTGGCGCTTACCCACGGCACTGCTGCTGCGCCTAGAGCTACCGACTGAAGGCGCCGTGCCCACGGATGGTAATTCGGTGGAGGAGGAGGAGGGGTTGGAGGAGGAGGAGGCATAGTACGTCTGAGAGACCGTGACCTAGGTAGGCCCCGCAATCCTCGGTGTGGGCAGTACATGAGCGGCCCCAGGGTCATTCTCGGTCCCAGCCTCCACCAAGTTAACCCAATGTGCCGTCAGTGAGATATAGTGTCCCTGCCCGGCAGCACTTGTCCACGTGTCCGTGGTTAGGTGGACCTTCTCAGAAACAGCATTGGTCAGGGCACGGATGATGTTCTGTGACACGTGCTGGTGTAGGGCTGGGACGGCACATCGGGAACAATAGTGGCGGCTGGGGACCGAATACCGAGGGGCAGCCACCGCCATGAGATTGCGAAAGGCCTCGGTCTCTACCAGCCTATAGGGCAGCATCTCCAGGCTAAGCAATTTGGAGATGTGGACGTTGAGGGCTTGGGCATGTGGGTGGGTGGAACTGTATTTCCTCTTGCGCTCCAGCGTCTGCTGTAAAGACAGCTGAACGCTGCGCTGGGACACATTGGTGGACACTGTGGAGGATCGTGGAGGCGAAGGTGTGGTTTTCCGGCGGGAGGCGCTCGTGCCGGGGTCCTGGGCAGGGGGTTGACTAGCAGAGGCAGCGAGTGACGCAGGGGGTTGACTAGCAGAGGCAGCGAGTGACAAGGGGAAGGAGCAGTGGTGTGACCCGCAGGAGGTGGTGAACGGCCTTGGTTCCATTGAGTGGGGTGTTTAGCACTCATATGCCTGCGCATGCTGGTGGTGGTTAGGCTAGTAGTGGTGGCACCCCTGCTGATCCTGGTGTGGCACAGGTTGCACACCACAGTCCGTCGGTCATCTTCACTTTCTTTAAAGAACCTCCAGACTTGCGAACATCTAGGCCTCGCCACGGGAGCTTCACTACGTGAAACAGTTGCTGCTGATGCACCAGCTCTGGCCACACCACTGCCTCTTACAACCTGTTCTGGTGCAGCACTTGCCTCCGCCTCAGAAGCACTGTCTTCACTCGGCATATCAACCCAGCTTGGGTCAGTCACCTCGTCATCCTCCGATTCCTCAGTCTGCTCCCCCCTCGGACTTCTTGCCCTGACAACAACTTCACCACTGTCTGACAACCGTGTCTCCTCATCATCCGACACCTCTTTACAAACTTCTTCCACTAAGTCAACATTGTCATCATCATCATCATCATCACCCACAGACTGCGACAGTTAGAAAAATTGGGCATTGGGAACGAAGTCAGCAGCAACCTGAGAAGTGGTTTGTGACTCTGGGAAGGGTCCAGAAAACAGTTCCTGAGAGTATGCCGGATCGCATTCCAAATTTTCCTGGGAGGGGGCAGACTGGGGGGAAGGAGGTTGAGGTGGAGGAGCCAGAGGAGTGCTCCCTTGGGTAACGTGGGTGGACTGCGTGGAAGACTGACTGGTGGACAAATTACTTGAAGCATTGTCCGCAATCCACGACATCAGCTGTTCGCACTGTTGTGGTTTCAACAGTCCTCTACCACGTGTCCCTGTAAGTTGAGACATGAAGCTAGGGAGTGTAGCTCTGCGGCGTTCCCCTGCTCCCTCATCAGCAGGTACTGTCTCACCCTGCCCTGGACCACGGCCTCTGTCCCCTGCAGTAATTGAATGCCCACCCCCACGCCCTCGTCCTCGACCCTTAGCCCTGGGGTTTAACATTTTCTGTATATAAGTGTATTATATAAAAAATAAAAAATAAATGGGCCTGGTGTACTGAAACCCACAAACTTTTTCAGTCTGGTTTAATTAAGTGACATAAAGAAAGTGTCACCTGGACAGAAAATACGGATTGGAGTGAGTGGACAGCTGAACTGTGACACACAGAATGGTTCCACACAGCTGTGTGAAATGGATTTGTATCACTGAGCTAAAACAACTAAAAAACTATTTTTTTATATATATTTTTTATATATTTTTTTGTAGTTTTGTTTTTTTTGGAACGTGACGTGCAGAAACTATCGTAGAGCTAACTGACACCCTACTGACGGTGGCTATTTAGACTGCGACCCAGACAAATGTCGCACAGAGATTTTTGGGATCAAGCTATATACGTGACAGGCAGCAAAAGACTTGGTTGTATTAAGTGACGTACAGAAAGTGTCACCTGGACAGAAAATACGGATAGGAGTGAGTGTAATGAACTGTGACACACAGAATGGTTCCACGCAGCTGTGTGAAATGGATTTGTATCACTGAGCTAAAACAACTAAAAAACTATTTTTTTATATATTTTTTTTTGTTTTTTTTGGAACGTGACATGCAGAAACTATCGTAGACCTAACTCACACCCTGTTAATGGTGGCTATTTTGACTGCGACCCAGACAAATGTCGCACAGAGATTTTTGGGATCAAGCTATATACGTTACAGCAAAAGACCTGGTTGGATTAAGTGACGTACAGAAAGTGTCACCTGGACAGAAAATACGAATTGGAGTGAGTAGACAGCTGAACTGTGACACACAGAATGGTTCCACACTGCTGTGTGAAATGGATTTGTATCACTGAGCTAAAACAACAAAAAAACTATTTTTTTATATATTTTTTTTATATATTTTTTTTGTAGTTTTGTTTTTTTTGGAACGTGACGTGCAGAAACTATCGTAGAGCTAACTGACACCCTACTGACGGTGGCTATTTAGACTGCGACCCAGACAAATGTCGCACAGAGATTTTTGGGATCAAGCTATATATACGTGACAGGCAGCAAAAGACTTGGTTGTATTAAGTGACGTACAGAAAGTGTCACCTGCACAGAAAATACGGATTGGCGTGAGTGGACAGATGAACTGTGACACACAGAATGGTTCCACGCAGCTGTGTGAAATGGATTTGTATCACTGAGCTAAAACAACTAAAAAACTATTTTATTTATATATTTTTTTTATATATTTTTTTGTAGTTTTGTTTTTTTTGGAACGTGACGTGCAGAAACTATCGTAGCGCTAACTGGCACCCTACTGACGGTGGCTATTTAGACTGCGACCCAGACAAATGTCGCACAGAGATTTTTGGGATCAAGCTATATACGTGACAGGCAGCAAAAGACTTGGTTGTATTAAGTGACGTACAGAAAGTGTCACCTGGACAGAAAATACGGATTGGCGTGAGTGGACAGCTGAACTGTGACACACAGAATGGTTCCACACTGCTGTGTGCAATGGATTTGTATCACTGAGATATAACATTAAAAAAAAAGGGGGTTATATATGGCGATAGCTGCACTACTAGTGCCAGCCAGCCAGCCAAGCCAGGAGACAAAAAAAAATGTCTTGTAGCCCTTAGAAGGGCTGTTGGGTTCTTTGTGGGTGATTCCTGCCTAACAGAGAACTAAATTCAGGCCCTAACACTCTCCCTGAAACGCAGCAGCTCTATCCCTAACGACATCCAGACGGCATCTGAGCCGAGCACCGCGGCCAGTCAGTAGTATATTCCAGGGTCACCTGATCAGGCCAGCCAACCCCTGCTATCGACATGTAAGGGCCCCACGTGATGCTGGGTGTACCGCAGAGTCTCCTGGCTTGTGATTGGCTGAGTTTATAGGCGCCAGAAAAGCACGACGCGGAAGTTGACATTTCCTCGAGCATGGCGAGATACTCGTCCGAGCAGCGAGCACTTACGAGTACCCTAATACTCGAACGAGCACCAAGCTCGGACGAGTATGCTCGCTCATCTCTAATAGTGATGTATAGAATATGACTTTAAGTTACTGAATAAGAAAATGTCAAAAAGCAGCAATTGTGGAAACGAAATGTGTGTCATGAAGTCATCTTTGGTTGGGCATGCCTACTGCAGTTAGAGGCTACTTTTCATTCCCATATTAGTGCTGGTCTAGATGTCTGTGGTAACCATGAGCCCATTTGATGAACTGGTTGTTATGTAAAGGGTCTCCTAATTACCATAACTGCCAGACCATTGCTTGTTAAGCCCCTCAAATCCATGACTGAGATAGCTCTGAGCACCAAAGCCTGTTAACAATTCACTTGATATTCAGACTTAGCAAGCAGATTTTCCTTCATTTAAAGGTAAGTTAGTAATGGAATCCATAAATGTCTCAGAGTGGTGAATGAAAATCAGTGTTATGGTATCATGAAAACAGTAAAAAACATTATTTTCTAAAGAAATGTAATTTTAGAGAGAAGTGAAAATTCGCTACTTTTAGTATATGTTCACATGTGCAACATATTCATCAGAAAAATCATTGTATTTCTGCCACTGTTTCTTCCACAGATCGGCATACTGATTACACCTATTCATTGGGGAAATTCCTTGTGTGGTCACCCACCACAGACTCAACACTTTTTTTTCAGTGTGCAGGGAGGTACATTTGAGGCCTAAGGTTTCCTTCACACATTTCTTTTTCGTGACCTTTTTTTTTTAACTTTTCGAACACCAAAAAGTTCATGCTAAAAAATGTTATGAATTTTTTAGGGTCACACTATTTTTTTCTCATACCTACAGCTCTCATAGAGCATGCTATGCTTTGAAATAAAAGCCATGGACCCAAAATGCACCCAAAGTGAGAAAAAAAATGTTTTGTATTTTTCCTAATTTCCTATTGACTTTCCACAATCATCTGGCTGTGAAACTTTTCACTGAAAAAACAGCAAAAACACAGATTCCTTAGAGCAACCTCTTGTCTGAGATGTCTCCTGAAATACCATGTGGACCACCTTGTTGTTAAAGGTGTTGTCTCACCATGACAATCCATTTCCATAAACTGGATTAGGGCATAGGGATAAAATAATAGGTGAGGGCCACCACTAACAACCCTTCTCTGTTAGTTAGAGTGTTGAGTTACGAACATAGATTCATTGGTGTGAGTACATGAGTTGGTATCCACTAAAGTCGGACCCCAGGAAAACTGGTCTTGTGACTTTCTTCTTTGTTCAAAAAATGTTAACATGAATTAATAAAAATTTTATTTCTATTAAAAAATAGATAAAAGTCAGATATCCGATAATCCAATCATGAAAGATGTGCAACCTACTGTTCCTGGAAGGCTATAGCACATGGTCTTATTATACGATGGGTCTCACTCACTCCTACAGTGTGGTCTGTCTCAGAGCAACCAATCTCATCACTGCTTTCATTTTTAAACCTACTTTGAAATAAAGTTGGAATTAATGTGAACATGAAGGTCGCCGTGCATTGTGTATATCCTTTCTGAGGGGGAAGTACAATGATAAACCTGAACCTGCTGGAGAATTAGACTTATTGTCACGACGCTACGGTGTGGGAGGGGAAACTCCACACCGAGCATACACCGATACACTACAGTGAGATGAAAACCGATCAGCAGGCAAGCAGCCAGTGGCAAGGAAAACCACTGAACCAAGTGCACCGGAAACACCAGAAACCAAACCCAGAGGGCAGAAACCCAGTGAGCCCCGTTCTTCACAGAGCCCCAGATGGTAGGGATGCACTTATCCAGAACTCACTGACTGCACCTCCAGGAAGGTCCCGGTGCACCTGGCAACTTACCTGCTGATAGAAGCACCAGCAGTCCATACACCAAAGACTGAGCCCAGGCACATGTACTGGAACCCGAACACCTAACAGGACTCAGTACACACAACACACCCAGGAACCAGCTCACCAGCAACAACTCACAGTATCGCTGTTCCCCCTCCGGGGAACCCTGGAGCCCTCTCACCGAAGGCACATACATACAGGGAATGTCTGGACTCCATGTCAGAAGACGCATGGCAGTCACAGACCAAACACCCACCCGTACATAAACCACACAACCAGGATAAGGGAAGGGGATGGGAAGACCTCGATGACATATTAAGTGGCCACAAGGACTGGGCAGATGGAATTCCAGGAAAGGTGCATAGCTCCAGCACCAACGGAGGCTGAAGCACAACTAACCCACCAGGCTAGCAACAACAGAATAAAAGCACCTAGTGACCACACCCAGGTCAATATGTTAACCCCATGAGAACCAGACAGGGAAGGAGGGAAGTATGCAATCAGGGAACATACCAGCAACCAAAACTACACGTTGCCCCTGGCAACCACGGCCTACTACCGCAGCCAGAATGCCAGGACACAAACATGAGCAACATGGAAGCTGTGTCACGGAGAACAACCGAGACACCACCAATTTACACGTTGCCCCTGGCAACCAGCATACAACCAAATCCGGAATACCAGGGCACAAACATGAGCAACATTGAACACGTGTCACGATAACCACACGGTACGTGACACTTATGTACTGTAGATTCATGTTTGTGCTAGCTTGAATTCTGCAACCAATGTGTGAGATAAAGTTGATTAGCAGCAGTGCCAGTATCAGGTGTGATTTTTGCAGGAAGGCAGTAGTTTGGCAGATATGTGGTTCCTGTTAGACTAAAACCCTGCTTGTAGTCTCCTCTTGTGCCCATATAGGCACTAAGCATGGAAGCAGGGCTGCTGTGTCCTACTTCCTACACTGCGTTTTTCTGTTTGCTTATAGATGTAAAGCTTTATGTATGGGCTGATGTGACATTGCTTTTCCATCATATTCTATATCACTACAGTCTTGTTTATTTCCAGCGGTAAAAAGTTCAAATCTTGAAAACTGAGGAATTGATACACAAAGTGTATATGGACACTGTATATCGGACTGGCCCACAGGGGTACAGGTGAATCCCCTGGTGGGCCCCTGAGCAAGATGGGCCCCTAGTCTCCCACTCCCTGCACAAGTGGCACATACAGTAGACTTACTGCACTACATACATATATTCAATGTTCAGCACCTCAACCAGCCTATGTTCATGCAAAAAAAACTTGATAGATTATTAAAGAAACTCCCCAGTTTATTATTATAGACACAATCAGAGCTGAGATGACTTCTAGATATAGAGGAAAGCTACCAGTATCCTCTTCTCCCCAGGACCTACCTTCTCAAAGCTGCTGCAGGGACCCCCATATTCAATCATCTGGTAGCATCTTTCTGCTAAAATAAATTTTACTGGTGGGCCCTAGGCACCACAGTCCGACACTGATTGTATAACATCATTATACAAAGAATGGACACATAGATTCAGGAATGATTACAATTGCACTACAGTTAGTAGAGTTGTGTCTTGTGTCCATCACATTACAGTAAACAGTGAAGGATCCTATTGGGGCACAGATCTTCAAACTTGTGACAAATTGATGCAGAATATGTACCAAAAACTTTTCCTTATTAGAGAAATAATACCTATTTGCTAAACAGGAACACCTTTTTAAGGTGGCCGAAAGGCCCCTCTGCCACATATTAATACACCAATATTACAAATGGCACCTAGTAAGTGGATTGGGGACCCGGGGCTTCAAGGTATGATCATGCTGTGTGGGAATATTTTATGCCTACTGAAATATATTTACTAGATCTTCATATATCTAATATTTAAGTCTGAAGAGAAATGAATCCTAGCATGGCCTGTCATCAGTGAACATAAGTGGACACGTATTGGGTGTCATGTAAAACAAATGTATTGATGGATAACATTGTAACTCTGGTAGATTAGACCTTTGCCAGATCAGTCTGTCTGAACCATATTTCTTGCAGACCTGAGGGAATTTGCCTTCTTTAAAATATTCTGACACTGAGAAATCAGAGATCAATTGTAACCACTTGTCCTGTCACATTCTGGTTAAAAAGGTCAACAGCTCCAGAAGGTGCATTATGAGGAAACCACAGGGGAGAACAGGTTAATGCACAGGGCTCCGGGAAAAGCAACATAATGAATTTAAAAACAATGTGGTGTTACAGTACAGTGCCTGTCCTAATGGTGTCATTGGGGGTCACATGATGGCGCTCTCAGTACCGCTAATTATCCGTCCACAAACCCAAAATGTTCTTGTAATAATCCAGTTCACCTCCTGGCTCAGATGGTGGGGACAAAAAGTGATTTTCTTCTCTGTTCATTGAGTTTTTATGGAAAGGTCATTGTGTGTTTCCTGGTAAAGAGAATCAATATCAGCTTGTTAATTATAGAGGATCTTGCTGCCCCCTGTGGCCCAGCCTAGTGTTGTATTACTCAGACATTCTTCTCCTCTGGTCTCCAATGTTTCGTCGACAATCATACTTAGAACATAACTACATACTGTTCATCAGCAGCTGCTCCTTATAAACCGGACCCCCTCCATCTGCCCTTTCTATTTCGTGACAACCTCCCAGTGCCTAGTATACATCCAAGTAATACATAATTTTGTAAATGTATCTTGGTCATCCAGTGATAAGACATATTATGGTTTCCACCTAAAGTAGCGGTAGAAAGTACCTATTGCTTAGGACTCTAGGCAGCGTTCTCCATAAATTCACAGTTGTGGTATATAATTACGGTAGTTATTTGACCCTTTAGATAATTCTTGAGCCTTTCTATCATCATTTACATCTATCTTTGGACTAAGGTAGACGTGCTTTGTAAAGATGTAAAAGAAAATATTGATTTCGATTGAGTTTCGTTTCTCTGATACAGTGTCTCATTATATTCTCAAACATTCCTATAAAGCATCTGGCTATCCTCCCATGTGTCATTTCTACAAATAACACAAGCACAGCCATGGACATTTTTATCCAGCTTTACAGTACAGTGAATGAATTAACCTCTTTTCTGGGATTTTCTATGAGCCTTGGTATGGCAGTAAGTGACCAGCAGGGCAGTTTCTAGGGAATTTTACCAACAGGGCGAACATTAAAAAAGTGCCCCCCCCCCCTTCCCAACATCAAATAACACTGACTTAAAGGGTTATTCCCATTTTGTGACAATGGGTGCACCTCTATAAAGAACGGAGGGCGCACCGCACATGCACAGCAATCCTCAATTAATTTTCTATGGGGCCACCGAAAATAGTCATTACCTTGAAATGAATGGGAGTGGTGGCCGCGCATGCACGGTGCGCTCCCATTCATTTATATGGGAGCAGTGGGGAGCCTCTAGGCCCAGCGCTCCCCGCTCCGTTCCACTGGAACCCGCACCTATCAGACAATTGGGGCATATCTGCCCTAGTGGAGCGCAGTAGCAATGTTAGTTAGCTTGCACACTGTAGGTCAGGGGTACTCAAGTACTTTTGGTAAAGGTCCACCTACCTGAGTCTGCTGTAGGATGAAGGTCCGAGCTGCAAAGCAAAAAAATATATAAGGAGGGACAACACCAGTGGTGTGTAGCCTTATTAGTAGTAATGCCCTCTGTGCACTGTGCCCCCTTCAGAGGAATAATGCCCATTGTGCTCCCTCCAGAGTAGAAATGCCCATTGTGCCCCCTTCACTTTTGCAATACCCATTGTGCCCCCTCCAGAGTAAAAATTCCCATTGTGCCCCCTCCAGAGTAAAAATTCCCATTGTGCCCCTCCAGAGTAAAAATGTCCATTGTGCCTCCTTCACATTAGTAATGCCCTCTGTGCCCCCTCCATAGTAGTAATTCCCTGTGTCCCCTCCAGAGTAAAAATGCCCTCTGTGCCCCTCCATAGTAATGAAGTCCTCTGTGCCCCCTCCATAGTAATGAAGCTCTTTGTGCCCCCTCCATAATAATAATATCCTTTGTGCCCCCTCCATAGTAATAAAGCCCTCTATGCCCCCTCCATGGTTATAAAGCCCTCTGTGCCCCCTCCATAGTTATAAAGTCCTCTGTGCCCCCTCCATAATTATAAAGCCCTCTGTGCCCCCTCCATAGTTGTAAAGCCCTCTGTGCCCCCTCCATAATTATAAAGCCCTTTGTGCCCCCTCCATAGTTTGTAAAGCCCTCTGTGCCCCCTCCATAATTATAAAGCCCTCTGTGCCCCCTCCATAGTTTGTAAAGCCCTCTGTGCCCCCTCCATAATTATAAAGCCCTCTGTGCCCCCTCCATAGTTGTAAAGTCCTCTGTGCCCCCTCCATAGTTGTAAAGTCCTCTGTGCCCCCTCCATAGTTGTAAAGTCCTCTGTGCCCCCTCCATAGTTGTAAAGCCCTCTGTGCCCCCTCCATAATTATAAAGCCCTCTGTGCCCCCTCCATAGTTATAAAGTCCTCTGTGCCCCCTCCATAATTATAAAGCCCTCTGTGCCCCCTCCATATTGTAAAGTCCTCTGTGCCCCCTCCATAGTTGTAAGCCCTCTGTGCCCCCTCCATAGTTATAAAGTCCTCTGTGCCTCCTCCATAGTTGTAAAGTCCTCTGTGCCTCCTCCATAGTTGTAAAGTCCTCTGTGCCCCCTCCATAATTATAAAGCCCTCTGTGCCCCCTCCATAGTTGTAAAGTCCTCTGTGCCCCCTCCATAGTTGTAAAGTCCTCTGTGCCCCCTCCATAATTATAAAGCCCTCTGTGCCCCCTCCATAGTTGTAAAGTCCTCTGTGCCCCCTCCATAGTTGTAAAGTCCTCTGTGCCCCCTCCATAGTTGTAAAGTCCTCTGTGCCCCCTCCATAGTTGTAAAGCCCTCTGTGCCTCCTCCATAGTTGTAAAGTCCTCTGTGCCCCCTCCATAGTTGTAAAGCCCTCTGTGCCCCCTCCATAATTATAAAGCCCTCTGTGCCCCCTCCATAGTTGTAAAGCCCTCTGTGCCCCCTCCATAGTTGTAAAGCCCTCTGTGCCCCCTCCATAGTTGTAAAGTCCTCTGTGCCTCCTCCATAGTTGTAAAGTCCTCTGTGCCCCCTCCATAGTTGTAAAGTCCTCTGTGCCCCTCTGTATTGAAAAAAAAAACACAAAACACACAGCACTAATCACCTTCCTAATACCCGTTCCTGAAGCTCACAGTCCTCTTCACTGCAGCTACAGACCGCGCTGTAGCATGGAGTGTGCGGAGCTAATGCAAATTTCCTGTTTGCAAGCTCCACCCACATCTGCCGGCAGCGCGATCTGTGCAGGCTAAATGGTGGAGCAGGAGAAGTCTTGTGCTTCACCATTCACAGCTCTGCCGCTGGCCTGAAGAAGGGGAGGAGCGTGGGGAGTTGAGCGGTGAGTGATGGAAGCGCTCATTGCTTCTGCTTTAGGTAGATGCCGACGGCACCCCCCTCTTCTTGCTTGAGACAGGAGCCCCGTGCGGTCGCACCCCTCGCCCGGCTATAGAAACGGCCCTGGTGACCAGGGTAAAATTTACTGTCTGCCTCTATATTCCTTGCAGAGCGATATGACATTTATGTCCTGTCCATTCAAGCAGTTGTACAGTTGTGATCTATTTTATATGGATCACTTTCTATGGATAATGCTTTCTTATCATTTATTTTCAATGGTGGCTATTTGGCTGTTCTGCTATATCTGCTCCATTAAGGTAGCGTTATGGTCACAGCGTGTAGCAAATGAAAGCCTGAGGTGGTCTGAAATCGATGTATCTCTTCACATGTTTAAGGGAGTCTTCTGGGGTTTTGCTATAGTTGTTCTATCCTTAGGATAAACCATTAATATCCGATCAGTGGAAATCTGATTTCAGCAATTCCGCCGATCAGCGATTGAAGGGCCTGTAGCTCATGCCACGTCCCTTTCATCATTTATCAGGTACAGTTCCATGTTTTTGTTAGTGGCTAAGCCTCCTACTGCAGCTTAACCCTATTCACCTGTGCAAGACATATCTTCTTGAATTGAAGTGTCTGAAGTGGACTTCGATCTGAATTTCAGGGTAAATTTCACTGCAAACCTGAATTTCCTTGTGCTTCTTGGTAACTAATTGATTTTACCTGAAATGGGGTAAAAAACATACATCATCCGTTTGAGTGCGCAGAGACAGCCGCCATCTTGATTGAATATCCCACGCAAAATCTCATGTGCAGGGAAATTTGCAGCCGACGTGATGACATCATCACACACTGCGCAAGATTTTGTGCTGAATATTCAAAAAAGATGGCGGCAGTGAGCTTTTTGCAATCACATGGATGAGGTAAGTTTGATTTTATTTTTTTTATTATAGACCTTAATATTAATGTCATATGCCGCAATTAGCAATGAACATGGCATCTGAGGGGTACAATGACGGTGAGCAGCCCAAATGCCATTCCCTGTCATTGCACCCACTACAAATTTTTTTGTAAAATTCGGCGAAGCATGAACTTCGCTCATCTCTAATGTCCACTAACAAAGGTACAGAGCTGTTCCTGGTAAATGATGAAGGGCCCAAGCAGGGCAGTTTCTAGAGCCGGGCGAGGGGTGCCACCGCACGGGGCGCAATACTAGAACAAGCAGAAAGGGGCGCTGGTGTTTGCAGATGATCACCAGCAGGGCCAGGACTCAGCTAATGAGCGCTTCCATAGTATTGGTGGACTTACAGAGTGGCAGTGTTAAAAGGGGCAGCTATATAGGGGGGTTATTTCCTATAGATGGTCGAGTGGGACTGTAGAAACAACAAGCCAAAGTAAAGGTATAAGCTGAATTCCCTGGTCCCTAATGTAAAATCTGTAACAGACCTCCTCTAACCTGTGGCATTTATTAATAGTGCCGTCTTTTTACGTGGCAGAGGAAGCTGCGCACCTCTGAAGGAAGACGTCTGCGCATGAGCTTCTGGAAACAAACTGAAAAGAAAAAGAAAGTAAAGAAACTGAAATCTGTGGAGACGTCACCTGTAAGTCACTGGGTTTACCCTGGGTAACTGATTCTATTAAAATGTGTTTTAATAGTTTTATTAGAAAGCAAGGTCACTTTAAATGTGAATTGTGTGTGTGTGTGGGGGGGGTGCTTTTGTATTGTTCGCCGTGTTGGCAAAATTCCCTAGAAACTGCCCTGAGCCCAAGGCACTCACCAGAGAACCCAATCAGTTGATCAATGATGTTGTCCTGTTACGGCATATGAACTCCCCTCTGTGTGCCCAGGCAAGCAGCTCACTCATTGGCAAAGGTGCCCTAAGCCTTCACACTAGATTTACAGAGAAACAGAAAGGGGACTTCAGGCCTGCACGCTAGACAACTATATTTAAAGAGAAACCTACAACTGTATTCAAGGAGAAGGGGAATCCAAAACAGAAATGGTTACTCACAGAAGGAAGAAGATATTGACATTTTTACTAGTTCATTCCTTATGGACAAGAACACAGCCTAGAATGAGCTGGGGGAAAAATATCCCAATATCTCTAAAAGAGAACCACTCATGTCAAAGCATCCTGTATGGGAAAGCAGGCAGAGTATTCAGCAAGTGAAACTACATAACCTAGAGAAAGTGCTGATGTGGCTGATCTGCTGAAGTTCTCCCTCATAACACCTTGAGATTGGCACCCATTATTCTGCACTGAATGTTTCCCTCACGCCTTATGTTATGTTCATTATTAGATTGTATTAGTAAGTAGCACACAATATATGGCTGTTGGCAGACTACAGACTGCCATAAACATTATACCTCTTCCATTTATAGCAATATTAGATAACTGCTGTTAATGCAGTTTCCCAAATGAGAGGTTCACTTTAACTTAGTGGAAAGGATTAAAATTGGATCCTTCACTTTTCTAACTGAACACAGAAGCTGGGGGTTTTAAATATAAGGACAGAGCAGAGACAGTGAAAATAAAGGAGGTATATGGTCGTTTACAGCTCTGCAATGGTAGCAATGGAAGCAGAGCTTGCTAAATATAGAACCGGCGACTTTTCAGTTAATCCTGTAACAAACCATTTAAGGTTGATACCTTGTTTACTGGGTGTTATTGCATATGGAGCACCATCTCATTACTGTGGACAAGTGAGATCTATCTCAAGTGTTCCTGTAATTAAGAGAGATGTGGCAGCTGTTTGTTGTATTATTGTATAATCCTAGACTTATCACTTCCAGGGCACAGGATAAGAGGCACATGGGACACTCAGGGAGACACACGTCTGTTCTTCATGTGATACATGTGTTCATCTCATCAGGATAAATGCTTCACACGGGGGTAGATTCGGTTCCAGGCTGAGTACTTGCAAAGAGGCCAAGTTTACAGGCTTTGTTTTATTAACACATTTAACATGCCTGTTTCATAGTGTAACACGTTAGGTGCTCATAAAGTTTAACTGCGCTCTGACTCAGCCAGGCCTCTTCCTAGAGAGACGGCTAAGAGATGAGGTCAGCCTGGACGAGGCTGTGAGGGAACGAGCTGCTTGAGAACAGACACAGAGATGCCAACTCCCTGTATAATACCTCTCATCCGGCTGCTATCTGGAAAGCATCATCTGCTGCCTCCTCTCGTTCCCCATTTCCTTATGGGGTTCTCACCTCTCTTAGTCAGAGAAAGGAACGCCCAGAAGGTTGGAATCAAAGGTTTCCCCAAATCCCATGAAAGACCGAGGAATGAGCTGCATACAGACATACAACATTTCCACTGCACTCTTCGTCAGCTCACTGTGGCTCACAGAGGGAACTGGAATGTAGAAAGTGAGAGAGAACAGGAAGCAACACAGAAGGGTCACAGACAGGAGAGCAATGCAAAATCTCAATTTACTCTCAGAGAGAAGGCTCTTCCATTATGCAACCTATGTGGCCATACTGGGCCTTGCAGCTGATGGCGAACACACAGGCCCCCACCTTTTTCTGTGATTGAAATTGGAGAAAAGAACGACAACCCCATGAAATACTGCAGCCCTGGAAAGTGTTCTTGTCTGGTTTTTAATTCTACAGCCTCCCATCTAGAGGATAATATTGAGGTTTCCAGGAACATGATCAAGTTCTACAAGTATCTTATTTTTGTTAGAAGAAAAACATTGAAGAGCTAATGCATGACAACCATCTTTTTTATGTTTCCTATTTATTAAAAGAACAAACAGAAGAACCTGACAAAATCAGTAAAGTAAATCCCAAAATCCAGATTTCTCTCCCTGGACACACAAGCAGATTTCCAACATAAATATTTCATTCGTCCCCATCTGTAACCCTCAGGCCAGTGTTGTGATCTGTCTGAGCTCATGGTGTCACAGTGTTACATCTGCTATGAAAAATGTTGCCCTGAAAATGGATCTCCCGAGGGATAGGCAGAAAGTGAACTTGGACACGTCTGAATGCACAACACCCATTGACTCCCTTTTCTGTCTCACCTTTGCTAGGGTAAAGTTGTCACTTCAAAATACATTATGTCTACTGTGAGTTATCTGATAAGCACAACAATAGATATTGATTAAGAGATGATGATGACCAGGATCACACAGACATGTGCATTGACATTGACAGTAGCACTACTGTATCATAGTGGGCATCTGCCAGTTTACAGAAAATGCTGTATAGATGTGTACATCTAATATAGCACATGGTTCTGTCTGAGCTTTAAATAAAAAGAAAGTATCTTTGTACATAAAGGGGTTGTCTAGGCTACAGATTTTGATGACCTAGCTGCAGTTGAATGGGAGCTCAGCACTGCCCTTACACTGTTAATGGAGCTGTCTGCTTCTAGCTCTGTACACTGTATAGGTTCCAGTGCCCAAAACAGCTGATCAGTGTGTACGGCTGTGCAGGTGACCCATTGCCACCTTAAGGTTGAAAACTCACATTAGTATTTTGTAGTGGTTTTTTTTGCAGTTTAGCAGTGTTTTTTCCACCTGCAGTTTTTGGTGGAAATGCTGAAAGTCTATTGGGAATAATAACTGCAGGGCAGACAAACGGATTAGCCTAGTGATTTTTCCAATTGATGGTTGGTAGCTGAAGGTTGAGGCTTTTGGCATTTTTTCATGCATCTTCCAACCCATTCTCTATAGGGAAAATACAGAAATACATTGCTGCAGAGGGTAAAGGGGTGGGAGGTCAGCCTGTTAGTGCTCAGACCATACACCGCACACTGCATCAAATTGGTCTGCATATCTGTCATCCCAGAAGGAAGCCTCTTCTAAAGATGATGCATAAGAAAGCCCGCAAGCAGTTTGCTAAAGACAAGCAGACTAAGGACATGGATTACTGGAACCAGGTCCTGTGGTCTGGTGAGACCAGGATAAACTTATTTGGTTCAGATGGTGTCAAGCGTGTGTGGCAGCAACCAGGTGAGGAGTACAAAGACAAGTGTGTCTTGTCTACAGTGAAGCATGGTGGTGGGAATGTCATGGTTTTGGCCTGCATGAATGCTGCCGGCTGTGGGGAGCTACAGTTCATTGAAGGAACCATGAATGCCAACATGTACTGTGGCATACTGAAGACGAGCATGATCCCCTTCCTTCGGAAAATGGGCTGCAGGGCAGTATGCCAGCATGATAACGACCCCAAACATACCTCCAATCTGATCGCATACATTTTTCCCTTCAGATACCTTGGTCAAATGTGACCACGGCATCTGAGCAGCCCGGAACTGGAAGCCGTGCACTTCCGGTCCGGTAGCAGTGTTCCCAGGTGAGATACCAGAAAAATACCAGAAAAAGGCCACTAGGTGGCAGCATTTGATCACTATTGAGCAAATGAAGTGTTCTTTGATGACTATATAGCCATCAAAGAACACTATGGCCAATCTAATGATTGCCAGTTATTGTCACCCAAGGTGACTTAAAAAAAAGTAAAAAAAAGTTTTTATAAATATAAAAAAATAAAAAAGTTCAAATCACCCATTTTCCTTAAAATATAAATAAAAATACTTAACCAAAATAAAAAAAATAAATTCATGGGCATCGTCGCGTGCAAAAATGCCCATAAAATTAAAATATCACAATATTAATGACATGCGACAAATGGCGTAACGGGAAAAAAATAAAAACACCCAATTCGCCATTTTTTGTCACTTCAATTCCCTAATAATTTTTTTTATAAAAAGGGATCAAAAAGTCACACACTTCAAATTGGTATCACCAAAAAGTACAGATCGTCCTGCAAAAAATGAACCCTAACACAGTCCTGTACACATAACTACAAAAAAGTTATAGGGGTAAAAATTTTTTGTATTAAAACACAAGAAAAAATATACAAGTGTGGTGTAAATGGCGCCATTAGAAAGTACAACTTGTCCCGCAAAAACGAAGCCCTCATAAGGCTATGTGAACAGAAAAATAAAAAAGTTAGAACTATGGGGAGGCAGGGAGTGAAAAACAAAAACGCAAAAATGGAAAATCCCAGGGTCCTAAAGGGGTTAATGACAGGCATTGTTCTAAGAGACTGGCGGAAGGTGAATGTAGTTCCCACTTTGAAAAAGGGTGCTAGGTCTTCACCAGAAAATTATAGACCAGTAAGCTTAACATCCATAGTGGGAAAAGTGTTTGAGGGCCTTCTACGAGACTACATACAGGATTATGTAACTGTCAATAATATAATAAGTTATAGCCAACATGGTTTTACTAAGAACAGAAGCTGTCAAACTAACCTGATTTGTTTCTATGAGGAGAGGAGTAGAAGCCTGGACAGAGGGAAGGCTGTGGATATTGTGTTTTTGGACTTTGCAAAGGCGTTTGTCCCTCACGGCCGACTAATGGGTAAATTGAGATCTATTGGTTTAGAAAATATAATTTGTAATTGGATTGAAAATTAGCTTCACAATTGTATCCAAAGTGTTGTGGTCAATAATTCCTACTCTGAATGGTCCCCGGTTATAAGTGGTGTTCCCCAAGGTTCTGTGCTGGTGACCACGGCATAGAGGATGGGATTAATAGTGCTGTTTCTAGTTTTTCAGATGACACCAAACTTTGTAATACAGTCCAGTCTATGGAAGATGTTAATAAGTTACAAACTGACTTGGACAAACTTACTGTTTGGGCCTCCACTTGGCAAATGAGGTTCAATATAGATAAATGTAAAGTTATGCAATTGGGGCTAATAATCTGTATGAAGCATATGTCTTAGGGGGAGTAAAACTGGGAGAGTCACTTGTTGAGAAGGATCTGGGTGTATTAGTAGATCATAGACTAAATAACAGCATCCAATGCCAGTCAGCTGCCTCTAAGGCCAACAGAATTTTGTCTTGTATTAAAAGAGGTATGGCCTCTCGGGACAGGGATGTAATATTGCCACTATACAAAGCATTGGTGCGGCCTCAACTGGAATACGCAGTTCAGTTCTGGGCACCGGTCCATAAACAGGATTCCCTGGAGTTAGAAAAAGTAAAGAGAGCCACTAAACTCATAAAGGGCCTAAAGATCTTAGTTATGAGCAAAAATTAAATGAACTGAATTTGTTTAGCCTTGAAAAAAGATGTCTAAGGGGAGACATAATTAACCTGTACAAATATATACACGGACCATACAAAAAATATCAAGGGAAGCTATTCTGTGTTAAAACCCCTCAAAAAATAAGAGGCCACTCCTTATGACTGGAGAAAAAAAGATTCAGTCATAAGAGGCAACAAGCATTCTTTAAAGTAAGATCTGTGAATCTCTGGAATAGCCCCAGGAGATGGTCACAGCAAATACAGGAGATGGCTTCAAAAAAGGTTTAGATGAGTTTTTAATTCAAAATAAAATTGAGGCTTATGACAGTGTATAGAAATACCCTTTCCCTTTGGCCCAACCCCTTTTTAAAAGGAAGACATTGATCCAGGGATTGATATAGCAGGATTACAGGTTAGACTTGATGGACTTTTGTCTTTTTCCAACCTTAACAACTATGTAACTATTAGTTTGCTAATGTTCTGTGGCTTATATTTGCATACCTGCATTCATTGGTGGCAGCAGAGCCTCAGCAGAAGGGAGCGAGCGCTGTGCAGGAACAAGAGAATACTTACCATGCTATCCTGCCAGCAGCTGTGCTCCTCTTCTGTGTATCAAGCTTCCCACACAGGATGGGAGCGCAGCTGCTGAGAGGATCACAAGGTATTTTCTATGTCTATCAATCAAAGTGGATGGAAGATTATATAGAGCACCGCGGGACATAGCAGTAGCAGTGCTCCAAGCATTACTGCCAGCCCCTTGGTGCTGCAACTAGGTTATTCAAATTAATCAGTATGATCAATTCTACCAGACAATATTCCTGGTTTAATAGGTTAATTCTTCTGTTTGCGCATCTTACTGAGAATTACAGGCTGGCACTATGTATACGTGCCTTGTGTACAATTCAATAAATAGATCCATTATATAATATATATATATATATATATATATATATATATATATATATATATATAGTACAGATCAAAAGTTTGGACACACCTTCTCATTCAAAGAGTTTTCTGTATTTTCATGACTATGAAAATTGTAGATTCACACTGAAGGCATCAAAACTATGAATTAACACATGTGGAATTATATACTTAACAAAAAAGTGTGAAATAACTGTAAATATGTCTTATATTCTAGGTTCTTCAAAGTAGCCACCTTTTGCTTTGATTACTGCTTTGCACACTCTTGGCATTCTCTTGATGAGCTTCAAGAGGTAGTCACCTGAAATGGTTTTCACTTCATAGGTGTGCACTGTTAGGTTTAATAAGCGGGATTTCTTGCCTTATAAATGGGGTTGGGACCATGAGTTGTGTTGGGCAGAAGTCAGGTGGATACACAGCTGATAGTCCTACTGAATAGACTGTTAGAATTTGTATTATGGCAAGAAAAAAGCAGCTAAGTAAAGAAAAACGAGTGGCCATCATTACTTTAAGAAATGAAGGTCAGTCAGTCCGAAAAAATGGGAAAACTTTGCAAGTGTCCCCAAGTGCAGTCGCAAAAACCATCAAGCGCTACAAAGAAACTGGCTCACATGAGGACCACCCCAGGAAAGGAAGACCAAGAGTCACCTCTGCTGCGGAGGATAAGTTCATCTGAGTCACCAGCCTCAGAAATCGCAGGTTAACAGCAGCTCAGATTAGAGACCAGGTCAATGCCACACAGAGTTCTAGCAGCAGACACATCTCTACAACAACTGTTAAGAGGAGACTGTGTGCAGCAGGCCTTCATGGTAAAATAGCTGCTAGGAAACCATGGCTAAGGACAGGCAACAAGCAGAAGAGACTTGTTTGGGCTAGAGAACACAAGGAACAGACATTAGACCAGTAGAAATCTGTGCTTTGGTCTGATGAGTCCAAATTTGAGATCTTTGGTTCCAACCACAGTGTCTTTGTGTGATGCAGAAAAGGTGAACGGATGGACTCTACATGCCTGGTTCCCACCGTGAAGCATGGAGGAGGAGGTGTGATGGTGTGGGGGTGCTTTGCTGGTGACACTGTTGGGGATTTATTCAAAATTGAAGGCATACTGAACCAGCATGGCTACCACAGCATCTTGCAGCGGCATGCTATTCCATCCGGTTTGCGTTTAGTTGGACCATAATTTATTTATCAACAGGACAATGACCCCAAGCACACCTCCAGGCTGTGTAAGGGCTATTTGACCAAGAAGGAGAGTGATGGGGTGCTACGCCAGATGACCTGGCCTCCACAGTCACCAGACCTGAACCCAATCGAGAAGGTTTGGGGTGAGCTGGACCGCAGAGTGAAGGCAAAATGGCCAACAAGTGGTAAGCATCTCTGGGAACTCCTTCAAGACTGTTGGAATACCATTTCAGGTGACTACCTCTTGAAACTCATCAAGAGAATGCCAAGAGTGTGCAAAGCAGTAATCAAAGCAAAAGGTGGCTACTTTGAAGAACCTAGAATATAAGACATATTTTCAGTTGTTTCACACTTTTTTGTTAAGTATATAATTCAACATGTGTTAATTCATAGTTTTGATTCCTTCAGTGTGAATCTACAATTTTCATAGTCATGAAAATACAGAAAACTCTTTGAACGAGAAGATGTGTCCAAACTTTTGGTCTGTACTATTATAGTATATATATATACTAGCTGAAGGACCCGGCTTCACCCGGGTATATTTAATTTATTTCATTTACTGTTTGTGTGTGTGTGTCGTTAAAAGATATCGAGAGTGACCTCTACAGTGCCCGCCCCTTTAACAGTGACCTCTACAGCAGCCCGCCCCTTTAACAGTGACCTCTACAGCGGCTAGCCCCTTTAACAGTGACATCTACAGTGGCCCGCCCCTTTAACAGTGACTTCTACAGCGACCCGCCCCTTTAACAGTGACCTCTACAGCTGCCCGCCCCTTTAACAGTGACCTCTACAGCGGCCCGCCCCTTTAACAGTGACCTCTACAGCTGCCCGCCCCTTTAACAGTGACCTCCTACAGCGGCCCGCCCCTTTAAACAGTGACCTCTACAGCAGCCCACCCTTTAACAGTGACCTCTACAGCAGCCTGCCCTTTAACAGTGACCTCTACAGCAGCCCGTCCCTTTAACAGTGACCTCTACAGCAGCCACCCCTTTAAAGTGACCTCTACAGAGCCGCCCCTTTAACAGTGACTTCTACAGCAGCCCGCCCCTTTAACAGTGACCTTTACAGCAGGCCGCCCCTTTAACAGCGACCTCTACAGCAGCCCGCCCCTTTAACAGTGACCTCTACAGCAGCCCGCCCCTTTAACTGTAACCTCTACAGCTGCCCGCCCCTTTAACAGTGACCTCTACAGCTGCCCCCCCTTTAACAGTGACCTCTACAGCTGCCCGCCCCTTTAACAGTGACCTCTACAGCAGCCCGCCCCTTTAACAGTGACCTTCTACAGCAGCCCGCCCCTTTTAACTGTGACCTCCACAGCAGCTAGAGTGGCCACTGTCTTCACCCCAGAAAGCCAGACCTCACCGGCCACGTCCCCCAAACGTGAACAGCACCCCCAGTTACCATGAAGACACACCACTAAACATGAGGCCATGCCCCCCTGGCTCCGTGAAGACACGGAGGAGAAGCTGTCTGAGTATGAGCTACTGAAAGCATGGACATCCCTGTGTCTGCCCAGGCACTGCGTCGGACGGAGAACAGGTAGCCAGAAAACTGGTCTATCCAGCCTAAAGCCGGACATCTGGCCACCGCTAACATCAGCCTGTCCCTAGGGTGGCCAGAGTCTTGTTTAGGCTGGACAGTCTGGCTTTCAGACTCCCTGTCCTCTGTCATGTGCAGGGCCTGGATGGACACAGGGATGTCCTTTTGAACAGCTCACTCTCAGCAGCAGCACTGTGCAGTCTGAGCAATGAGCTGCAGAGAAAGTCACCCTCCCCCCACCCCTGCAGCTGAAAGAAGGTGATTTTTACCTATATTTTTAATCCTGGTCAAATGCGGCGTGGAAGGGGCGTGGCCTAAGTGAGTCAGGGGCGTGATTTAGTGGGATCTGGGGGTGAGGCTTTTAAGTCCTTCTTTTGAAGGTGGCCTGAATTACAGGTCGATGCCATAGTAATTTAGGAGGAAGGTGGGTAGCAGTGGAAGAATACATCTTTTATTACTACTGAACGGTAAATATGTAAAATCTACATTATATGAGGTAATGATTGATGATGAATTAGTCTAAAACATAAGTTATATTTATGGTAACCGAAATACCCCTTTACCATTGTCATCCACAGCGCTCTGCCTCTTTAATGCAGACCTACAGCAGTGTACTGGCTAGGTTGTGTACTGGCTAGTTGAAACCTGATGTGTGGAGACTGCCTGTGAGCTTCTATTGGCTGATAAGGGTCATGTGACCAGGCTACTATTGGCTAATGCATTTTTTGGGAATATCTCAGGAACGGTATGTCTTGGAGACCTGAAAACTGTTCTAAAACCTTCCCGGACACCTGATGTACATGTGTGCCAAATTTTGTGATTGTAGCTGCAGCGGTGCGGATTCCTTTAGCGGACATACACACACACACATACACTCAGCTTTATATATTAGATGTATATATACATTTGAATCACTGTATATTGTAGAGTTAATAATCCATGTCTGTTAGTGACTTAAGAAATACTTGAATGGTTCTAGCCAGAAGCAGGAAGACATCCAAGCTTACACCGTTGATACATTTGCTTCCTGCTGCCAATGTTATTCTTGGATAGAAGCTACCACTCTCTATATCAATCATGAGCAGTATTATTATGGTGTAATGGCCGCAGTAATACCGTATACAGTGACTAACTTTCTGTGTGAACTGACAAAACCATACCGGCATCCTAGCTGAGGGCAGGAAAAGCTCGCTGCGGTAACATGACTCTGCGCCAGTCACACTTCTAATCCACATTAACAATCACAAGATTTGTTTAATAGCGATTAGTGAGTGATACGTTATATCTGAAATCCTGTCACTCCAGGATTATTTCCTACTACCAATTATATCAGTGTTTCATCATCACAAAAGAATTAATAGTATTTTCTCCTTATATTAATCTGTTTTAGTCACTGAAGAAATGGAAGAATGGTAACTTGCCTGCTTACGTGTGTGTGTGTGTAATCTATGGATCGATGTATATGTGCAAATACTGTCTTTACCTGCAAATAGTATTCCCCAAACTGGGGCAGAATTGTAGTGAAGCAAAACTAGTGGGACGTATTTCAACCCTTGCCAACTGTACACAGCAACATTGTCATGATGGTTCCAGCAGTAATATTTATTACTATATAGTGTCACAGGATGAATGGGTTATTATACAGCATTGATAACTGTATGGCACCATTAGGTGCATATTGTGTAGCACTAGTAAGAAGTCTTTCTTAGCAGTTTCATGTGTACATAAGCACAACAGATTAAACAATATATATATATATATATATATATATATATATATATATATATATATACTTTCTAACATGTTCCTCTATGTGTTGATTTTCATGTACTGTACATGCAAGTGAATGGCAACCTCTGGTTGTTTTAACCCCTTCAGTATTTTTGGCATGTGAGTTAGAAAAAGGAAGAAAAGATAGTTGTCGGTCACTGATACCTGTACACAGGGGAGCTGTACACAGGGGAGTTGTTATCAGTGATTGATAGCATTCTCTGTGTAAGTGTGTATACAGAGATAGCTGTCAGTCACTGATAACTGTACACAGGGGAAGTATTATCAGTGATTGATAGCACTCTCTGTGTGTGTATACAGAGGTATCTGGCAGCCACTGATAACTGTACACAGGGGATGTGTTATTCGTGATTGATAACATTCTCTGTGTAAGTGTGTATACAGAGATAGCTGTCAGTCACTGATAACTGTACACAGGGGAAGTATTATCAGTGATTGATAGCACTCTCTGTGTGTGTATACAGAGGTAGCTGGCAGCCACTGATAACTGTACACAGGGGATGTGTTATCCGTGATTGATAGCATTCTCTGTGTAAGTGTGTATACAGAGATAGCTGTCAGTCACTGATAACTGTACACAGGGGAAGTATTATCAGTGATTGATAGCACTCTCTGTGTGTGTATACAGAGATATCGGTCAGTCACTGATAACTGTACACAGGGGAAGTATTATCAGTGATTGATAGCATTCTCTGTGTAAGTGTGTATACAGAGGTAGCTGGCAGTCACTGATACCTGTATACAGGGGAGGTGGTATCAGTGATTGATAGCATTCTCTTTGTAAGTGTCTATACAGAGATAGCTGGCAGTTACTGATAACTGTACACAGGGATGATGTTATCAGTGCTTTATAGCATTCCCATTGTAAGTGTGTATTCGGAGATAGTTGTCAGTCACTGATAGTTGTACACAGGGGAGATGTTATCAGTGATTGATAGCATTCTCTGTGTAAGTGTCTATATAGAGGTAGCTGGCAGTCACTGATAACTGTACACAGGGGATGCGTTATCCGTGATTGATAGTATTCTCTGTGTAACTGTGTATACAGAGATAGCTGGCAGTCACTGATACCTGTATACAGTGGAGGTGGTATCAGTGATTGATAGCATTCTCTGTGTAAGTGTCTATATAGAGATAGCTGGCAGTCACTGATAACTGAACACCGGGTTGATGTTATCAGTGATTTATAGCATTCCCATTGTAAGTGTGTATTCGGAGGTAGTTGTCAGTCACTGATAGTTGTACACAGGGGAGGTGTTATCAGTGATTGATGGCATTCTCTGTTTAACTGTGTATACAGAGACAGCAGTCAGTCACTGATAGTTGTACACAGGGGAGGTATTATCAGTGATTGATAGCATTTTCTGTGTAAATGTATACATCACTACTAAATATGATGATCTGATATCCACAGTCAGATTATAGGAAGGGCTCACAGGTCAAGTGCTCTGGGGCTTCCACCATCTTGGGCTCCTTGGAGGTCTCCACTATTTAATCAAGAACTGGTGATTTTAGCTCCCTGCCTCACTCTCTAGGCCACAGGTTAATTCTAGCTCCCAGCCCAACCAGGAAGTCTCTTTCTGGTAGTCAATATTCATATGGGTAGTATATACAATGAGGAATCTCAACCTCTCAGAAAAACGTCTCTGGATGACTATTGATTTCTTACCAGTCAAACGGTTGAGAATAAGCCAAGCACATGTAAATATCTGTCCTCAATTAAGTCTAAGGGCAGCTCTGGCCCATAATACAACCTTACACTTCACTAGAGATGGCTATTTAAGAACTGGCCACTCCTCCTGTGCAAACCCTCACTCTTGCAGTTAGTCAAGATCACTTTCTCAGGCCAGGCTAGGTAGCCGCTCTATCCATTTCCTACATGTATATACTGTAGGTCATGTCACTGTATATACTGTCACTATATGATACTGTTGAGGATGCCCAGACAATAGAATATCCTAGTCCTCTTTGTGGTTGGGCCCCTTCTGAGTTTGGGGATTATAGCAGCTACTTCCCCAGCTTCCACTATAGCTACGCCCCTAAGCAATCTATGCTATATGTGGCAGCAAAAGTTGGTCAAAAGGAGTTGCAGGTACCATTACACTTTTTATGCATTTGAGCCTCCTCAAGCCCTGCTCAATTCTGGTCATTAAAGGATCCTGTGGCTATAGTAGGCAGATATTCATTGTAGTTTGTAGTTAGTCAATAGTATCCCTTTAACGTTAAAGCTGTACAACAACATAGTCAATTACACAATTACCACAATCATGGGGACAAAGGTCACAAACCATTCCAAGATCCAACCTTATATAATTATAGCAAGGTTGCATTGTGTTAATCCCTGATTTTACCACTGCTTGCAGTTGAAAAAGTCATTGTGATTCACAGCATGCCCTCTATAAATTAAAGGGGTTCTCTGGGCTTTTAATATTGATGTCCTATATATGACATACTGTATGTTCATGTTGAAACATCCTTCTAAATAGTTTACAGTAGATACACTAAGCAATAAATAGATGAACCCCGAAGGGGTGATCTGCCCACTGCGACCACTACTAATCTCAAGAACATGGGTCCCTTAGTCCCCTGTGTGAGTGGAGTGGTGCTGTACATGCACCGCTGGGAATTCTCAGACCCTTGTTCTTATAAACGAAGCCGGTCCTAGTGGTCAGAGCATCACCTATCCTGTGGTTTATGGGAAAACCCTTTTAACCCAAGGTTTGACAAATCTTGCAGCAAATCTCTTAACACTTGCTTATTACTGTTGGTTCACGCTGCTTTTCCTCGGTTAGCTCATGAAAGGAATCTATACACTGTATAAAGAACGACTAGTTCCAGTAGTTTAGTTGGATCCAACATTTATGCCAGTAATGTCAGCTCAAGCATCTGTACCCAATTATAACTCCTTAATTAGGACTGTTAGCAGTAACTAGATACATCTTTAAATGGGAGTAACTAACAATAAGGAGCTATCTTAGCAATAGGGTGTCAATAACTGTAACCTAGTTGCATTCATTTAATGAGGCTTGGTAAGTGTGATTTAAATGTGTCTAATGGGATTTGGAAACAGTAGCCACTTTTATGAGCCGCCTGGTAATAATGAATCATAGGGAAGTCACACAATATCCTGCACAGATTTTCGAGTGCATGAGCACAGGATCTGTAATTGAAGCTTGTTTCAGGGACACATCACCACCATAACCTCTTCACTGCTAGCCTGCATTGTACCTTCTGTCATTGTTCCATCTGACATTACAAGACTGCAGAGAAGAAAGGAATCCAGGTGAACTCCTCATTTAACTGCAAGAGAAAAAGAAACCATTAACTCTACGTTACATTGACAGTGTATATCAGCAAGAGCACAACCCCCTTTAAAATGGATTTAGTAATTTCCTCTCTCTTACATGTATCCTGTTAATATACAATGATCACAAACTAAACACACATTCACACACCAATCCATTAAAATAAGAAAAAGGCAACATAACGGCTGTGCTAGAGGTTACTGACTGCCAAGGCATAAGTATTGACCTCTAACAATGAAGTCTATGAGTACATAGACTGAAGAGAGATTAATGTCCCCAACTGGTGTACTTAAAGCCTGGTGTCTAAATGTCAGCAATTCATCCCTTCAGTCCAGCAACCAAGAAAGAATATTATGTATAACGCTATGGCTAAAGTATATTTATTCTTCTAAGAAACTGACCATTGGGTGAAAGTCACCTGATAATACCAATTTAATTAGTTTATACCAATGGGGTCTAAAAATATCTATTTTTTTTAAATATAAAAACTGATTTATTTACCTGATTATATTAAATTTTAGAAGAGAATTATATGCTTATGCTTAAGTATTGTTCTTAGTTATCTTATTTTAAAAATATATTACTATACACTACATATAATAGATGAGTATGTGTAGTGTATGATAATATATATATTGAAAATATATCCTAAAAGATTTACAGCATATTTGATAACCCAGCACTTGATGGGTTACTACAGAAGATTACAGGGTCTATATTGTATGCTCTAAAGAATAAACTGAGAGATATAGTAAATAGGAATTATAAAAGCTTTCTTATGGCATCTATAGGTCTAAGTTGGGTTGCACTTTTAGTCCAAATCTTAAACTGCCTATACAATACCTAACACCAGTGCAATGGTCAGGCCAAGAATTCCACTTTGAGAGCAATGAGCAGAATTTGATATGGCTCAGGATTTTCACACTTGTTGCTAAATCCCTTTCCAATGAAGTAAGCCATTTGTCACAGAAAGTGTATGGATTACACCCCCTTTTCCTTTAGCACCACAAGCACAAGGGGTGAGGGTGGTCTTTGAACAAAAGTTGTGTCACTGACCATTCATTCTTTCTCTGCTAGTAACAACATCAGCCATAGGATTGAGTTATATATTTGTAAAGGCATCTAATACACTGTATTAACCACGCACCCCCTTAATAGCATAAAGCTCTCCACTGCCTTTATCCACTCTCTTTCATTCCCGTGGAGGCAATATTAATTTATGATACCAATTTGTCCCTATCACACAATCAATTAGCAGCAAAAAATAACTGGGAATTTTAGTGTGGCATTGTAAAAAGAAATCCTGATAAATGACCATTCATGTGTGTGCGCCTTCAAAATGTTTCATTATCTCTGCCATTTATTTACATTAGGATAAACTATTACATCTCAGAGCGATTATGGCACAAGTCCCAAAGGGAAGTATGGAGAAATAGATAGTTCTACAGTGACATCTAGTGGTGAGATGGCAATATGCACTCACGAGGCTCAAACCCTTATAATGTTAGATAACGTTCACAGTTAGGAGATAATTTAGTTTTAGGTAAGCTAATAGAAACTGATGAAGTAAGGTGAATGCTTAATTGGGATCTAGATAGGCAGATTTCTCATGATGGCGGAAGTTCTGCTTTATAGAGTTCATAGATTCCCCTGAGAAGTGTAAATTCTCTATAAATCTTTCATTTGTGCCAAGAAAGCACTCACACGCTGCTCACTGGCACTATGTTACTGAGAAGCTGAAAAACACACTGATGCGCCAGGGAATATGTTTACCTACACAGTCAGTGGAACTGGAAAATGACTTCTTCAGATACGCCCTGTGCAATGACTGCCCATAATACATTTTTCTCTCTCCTAGGTGAGGGAGCTTCAGAGGTTAATATTACATCAGTGAGAGAGATTACAGAATATGTGTTACATGGACAGACTCTTTGTTCCTGGACCAGAGGAGTATTTTGTGTCTTTGCATCTTAAGCAAATGCTGGCTATATGAAAGGCCTGTAGAAAATGGTTTGTCATGCTCTGAACGTCTCCTGGTCTCAGGTGTCACAGAACCCCTAGACCATGTAAGAAGTGACATATGACAGGCTCCCAGGACAGTGCCATGCCGTCTGCCTTTGTAAGGAAGATCAAGATGAAGATCATTAATCTTTCTTCAGGTCTATCTATGTCTGCTGAGCAGGCCGTGCTCTTGTCTGGTCTGCCTTTCACTGATGCCCTTTAAGACAACACTCCTTTATCTTTGACACCTCAAGCTGTCATCAGTGACCTCAATGAAATTACACAAATACGCAAACTTTCACTTCCACTAATGTCCAGATGAATTTATTGTGCTGCCTGGAATTGCCCCAGATATTGCATTACCTAAACAAGATCCATTATACGAGCTACAGTTCTTATTGCTGCTTCCTGACAATGACGATAGAGATAACAAAGGTAATGTAAACTGATGGGAGAGACTCAGCTCTTCTATAACAATGGTAGCAAAAAGAAGGAGGTCATCCTTATCTTGAAGTAGATTTTAAAGGACGCTATACACATTGGAGCAGAGGTGTCAAACTCATTTTTGCCGAAGGCCACATCAGCCTTATGGTTGTTTTCAAAGGGCCATTAGCAATTCTGCGACTGTATAAATGTAACAATGCCAGCTAGGCGTAGCTACATTTATCGCCTGTTGAAGGCAACCATAAGACTGATGGTAATATATTGTTATATGTACAGCTGGTATAAGTTATACATCATCTTTTATATATGATATGGATGACCATAACCTGGGCATCTCCTGTATAATACAGGACATATCCAGGTTACACCATCAGGGTCCATATCACTACAAGATGATGTATAACTTATACCAGCTGTACATATATAATTATATACAGGAGATACCCAGGTCATACCAGCATGGTCCATATCACTACAAGATGATATATAACTTATACCAGCTGTACATATATAATTATATATCGAAGATACCAAGGTTATACCAGCATGCTCCATATCACTATATACAAGAAGATGTATAATGTATACCAGCTGTACATATATAATTATATACAGAAGATACCCAGGTTATACCAGCATGGTCCATATCACTACAAGATGATATATAACTTATACCAGCTGTACATATATAATTATATACAGGAGATACCCGGGTTATACCAGCATGCTCCATATCACTATATACAAGAAGATGTATAATGTATACCAGCTGTACATATATAATTATATACAGAAGATACCCAGGTTATACCAGCATGGTCCATATCACTACAAGATGATATATAACTTATACCAGCTGTACATATATAATTATATACAGGAGATACCCGGGTTATACCAGCATGCTCCATATCACTATATACAAGAAGATGTATAATGTATACCAGCTGTACATATATAATTATATACAGAAGATACCCAGGTTATACCAGCACGCTCCATATCACTATATACAAGAAGCAAAGAAAAAGGGGGTCTGTCAGCACATCCCAGTGTGCAGGTTCAGGCTGCCATGGCTAGATACACAAAGGAAAAAATACAATGCAACAGCACTCTGCAAACCTAATAAAGTACTATTACTAGTACTAAAATTGCCATAGTAATAGAAAATATTCTGGTGCTAATGCTAGGCTTATTTAGTCAATTTGAGATTCTTGGCAAATATATTTTGTACAAAATTATTTGGGCCCGTCTGCCAAACGTCAAGGCGACCTCTGTAAGACGGGAACCTAACACTAATTCCTACATGTTATGTGCCAGAACGCCTCAGTGAATGGGGCCGGAGGGAAGTTCCGGCCCCACACGTGCACTTGCGGCAGCACGGATCCGGCGGGCTGTTCACCCACCGGAATAGCCTGCCGGAGCCCTGCACCACATGTGTGGAAGTAGCCTAACAGTCTAATGCCTATGGGGAGCTCCTAACTCCCGATCAGCAAACAACTGACCGCGTTGAATTTGCACAGCCGATCCTTTTGTTCTCCTGGAAGATAGGCCAAAACCACGTTAACACATTTTTAGCCAAACCAAGTACTTATATGTATAAGGAACTAGCAGAAGGACCCGGCTTCGCCTGGGTATATTTCATCTATTTCATTGAATGTTTCTGTGTGTCGTTGCAGAGAGAAAGTCATCCTCCCTCCCATCCCTGCAGCTGACAGATGTCGATTTTTACCTTCAATTGTTCAATCTCCATTGGCTGCGGAGTGGGAGGGGTCATGGCCTGACTGAGTCGGGGGTGTGACGTTGCAAGACCTGGGGCGGGGTTTTAAGTCCTTCTTTTGATGGTGGGCAGAATTACAGGTCAATGCCATGGTAATTTATGAGGACACGCCATGGGTAACAGTGGAAGAAAACATTGCTTTGCACGGGTATATTTAATCTATTTCATTTAATGTTTCTGTATGTTGTTGCAGAAAGAAATCCAACTTCCCTCCCACCCCTGCAGCTGACAGAAGTTGATTTTTACCTTCATTTTTTCAATCCCCGTTGGCTGCGGAGTGGGAGGGGGCGTGGCATGACAGTCGGAGCGTGGTTTTGCAAGATCTGGGGCGGGGGTCAGAGTGGCATGAATTACAGGTCGATGACATGGTCATTTATGGGGACCCGCAATGGGTAGCAGTGGAAAAAAACATCTTTTATTAGTACTGAATGGTCGTAGTCTAAAATTAGTCAATTTCATCTACGATTTTTGTGTGTCGTTGCAGAGAGAAATTCACCCTCCCACCCCTTCAGCTGATTTTTTTCAATCACCGTTGCCTGCGGAGTGGGAGGGGGCGTGGCCTGGCAGAGTTGGGGGTGTGGATTATCAAGATGCTTCGAACGGTTGTAGTCTGAAATTAGTCTATTTCATCTAAAATTTTGTGCGTCATTGCAGAGAGAAATTCACCCTCCCACCCCTGCAGCTGACAGAAGTTTATTTTTCCCTTCATTCTTTCAATCCCTGTTGGCTGCGGAGTGGGAGGGGGCATGACCTGACAGAGTTGGGGGTGTGGCTTAGCAAAGCGCTTCGCATAGGTGATTTAATCTATTTCATTTAAAGGGTTTCTGTCACCAGAAATGACCCTATTAAACCAAGTGTCATTTGCAATGAGCAAATGACACTTGATGCCAGTACTGTTACTATTAGACTTCTCAGTAACGGCGTTTTGGTAAAAATAGCGATTTTCTAATATGCTAATGACCTCCCCTAGGTGCAGTAGGCGTGAACCTGCACCTAGGAGAGGCCATAATAACGCCTCTTACCACGCCCCCGGTCGCGCTGATTGACCAGGGCCGGGCAGCCAGCTCTTTCGGCTCCCGGCCCTGTACGAGCCCGAAATCCCGCGCCTGCGCCGTGTAGGCTAAATTCGGCGCAGGCGCAGATAGTTCACCCGGCCGCCCGGCTCCTGCCTCTCTCACTGCGCCTGCGCCGTGCGGAGTAAAAGCGGCGCAGGCGCAGTGAGTTCCGCCGGCTCCCGGCTCTCTCACTGAGAGAGCCGGGAGCCGGCGGAACTCACTGCGCCTGCGCCGCTTTTACTCCGCACGGCGCAGGCGCAGTGAGAGAGGCAGGAGCCGGCGGCCGGGTGAACTATCTGCGCCTGCGCCGAATTTAGCCTACACGGCGCAGGCGCGGGATTTCGGGCTCGTACAGGGCCGGGAGCCGAAAGAGCTGGCTGCCCGGCCCTGTCAATCAGCGCGACCGGGGGCGTGGTAAGAGGCGTTATTATGGCCTCTCCTAGGTGCAGGTTCACGCCTACTGCACCTAGGGGAGGTCATTAGCATATTAGAAAATCGCTATTTTTACCAAAACGCCGTTACTGAGAAGTCTAATAGTAACAGTACTGGCATCAAGTGTCATTTGCTCATTGCAAATGACACTTGGTTTAATAGGGTCATTTCTGGTGACAGAAACCCTTTAATGTTTCTGTGTGTCGTTGCAGAATGGCTGCAGAGTGAGAGGGGGCGTGGTCTGACAGAGTTGGGGGCGTGACTTAGCAAGACGATTTGAACAGTTGTAGTCTATAATTAGTCTATTTTATCTAAAATTTTTGTGTCGTTGCAGAGAGAAATTCACCCTCCCACCCCTGCAGCAAACAGAAGTTTATTTTTACCTTTATTTTTTCAATCCCCGTTGGCTGCGAAGTGGGAGGGGGCGTAACCTGACAGAGTCGGGGGCGTGGATTAGCAAGACGCTTCACATGGGTCTATTTAATCTATTTCATTTAATGTTTCTGTGTGTCGTTGCAGAAAGAAAGTCAACCTCCCACCCATCCCTGCAGCTGACAGAAGTTGATTTTTACCTTTATTTTTTCAATCCCTGTTGGCTGCGGAGTGGGAGGGGGCGTGGCCTTACAGAGTTGGGGCGTGGCTTAGCAAAGCGCTTCACATAGGTGCATTTAATCTATTTCATTTAATGTTTCTGTGTGTCGTTGCAGAATGGCTGCGGAGTGAGAGGGGGCGTGGCCTGACAGAGACGGGGCGTGGCTTAGCAAAAGGCTTCGAACGGTTGTAGTCTATAATTAGTCTATTTCATCTAAAATTTTTGTGTGTCGTTGCAGAGAGAAATTCACCCTCCCACCCCTGCAGCAAACAGAAGTTTATTTTTACCTTCATTTTTTAAATTCCCATTGGCTGCGGAGTGGGAGGGGGCGTGACCTGACAGAGTCGGGGGTGTGGATTAGCAAGACGCTTCGCATGGGTGTATTTAATCTATTTTATTTAATGTTTGTGTGTGTTGTTGCAGAAAGAAAGTCAACCTCCCACCCATCCCTGCAGCTGACAGAAGTTGATTTTTACCTTTATTTTTTCAATCTCTGTTGGCTGCGGAGTGAAAGGGGGTGTGGCCTGACAGAGTTGGGGGTGTGGCTTAGTGAGACCTGGGGCGGGAGTTTTAAGTACTTCTTTTAGGGTGGCCTGAATTAAAGGTCAATACCATGCTTATTTATGAGGCCACGCAATGGGCAGCAGTGGAGGAAAACATCTTTTATTACTACTGAACTGTAGTAATAGAAAAAAACATAAGTTATATTTATGGTAACCGGAATACCTTTAACAGTGTCAGTAAATAGAAATGGATGAGATCCTCAGCTGCTGATAATTACCTGGTTGTTATGGAAACCTGCCCTCCCTGTGTGTGCCTTTGCAGAGAATGGCAGTTGGAGTTTAAAATCAAAGTTCCCAGTTGTAATGTTGGCTAATGGAGATCATATTTTGGGAATCTCTCAGGAACGGTATGTCCTAGAGAGATGAGACCTGGTCTAAAACCTTCCCGGACACCTGATGTACCTGTGTGCCGAATTTGGTGAAAATCGGTCCAGTAGTTTGGTCGCGCATAGAGAACAGACAGACAGACAGACAGAAACTCATTTTTATATTAAGAGATTAAGAGAGATAGCTGTTCTTCCCACAGATATTGAAAGAGTAAGGGCACCTTAAAAGGTTTGTCTCATCTTGCTGTTACTAAGGCAAAATGAGACACAGTCCCGACCACCTCGCAGCCAGGAAACAGCAGAGCGCTCCGCTGTTTCAGTAGCTCTCATTGCCCTGCCGAGTTCAAGCTATTCTGTCTCCCTAACTCAGAAACACTTGTTGTGCTATGCTGTTTCTGTAGCTGTCGTGCACGGTGGTTGATACTGTGCCTCATCTCGTCGGTGAACCCCTTTAAGCAAAGTTTTCTATTTTTAATGCTTCCCTTGTATTAAGATCTTAGGATCATTAGGATCATCTTTTATAGAATACATTTATTATGAATGGCTGAGAACCATACCAAGCAGGCCTCTCCTAGCTACAATAATAGAATGGCAGCACTGGGGTAATATTATTACATTGTAAATGCAAGTCCCTCATTAGGCTGTTTTTAGCAGTCATTGTTGCAGCAAACAGATGGGGTGAGTACTGCAAAAATCCCATGATGGTTCCAGATTTTACTTCCCAAGATGGTTAGGCCTGCTTCCCCCTTCACATCCTTTCCATGGCCCTTGGCCAATTCACTTTCCTTCTGTTTGCCAGCAATGCAGTTTGGTCTAGAGAAGAGAATCCAAGTTCTTAACACCCAGTGACAAAGAGGATGGGATCAGCTAATGCTAGGACCCCCTTTCCAAGGTCTTAGTAGCAGACATTTGGTGTTATGTAGCTGGAGGCAGCAATGTAGAGATTTACATTCCCAGAATCTTTTCCTACAAATGTGTCTAAAGCCTGTTTTTCATGCTTGTTCATTCTATAGCTCTCTCTCCTGATCCACTGATACACACGCATGCTTGGCTTGCATTTTTTCTCAGCAGGATGAAAGCAAGTAAGCCGCAGCCAATCATTTGAAATTCAACATGCCTGATCATTAACTCCCCCTACATCTGCCATGGGAGAAGATTCAGGAGCCCCCTATACACATTAGATGGTCAGCCATTCTGGCCCAAATTAGCAGGTGTGGCTGATGAACTACAAATCTAATCTGCATGACCAACTCAAGGGCCAGTGTGTGACCTTTTAAAAATCCCATTAATAATAAGACAGTTGGTTATGTTCTCATTTTTGTCACCTTGGATGTTTTTTTTTTTTTTTTGCAGTTTCCAGCTGTATTTGGTTTGGAATGATCTAGGTGTGATATGTAATACAAGTAAACAGAAACGTTAAGGGTCTATTGTCTGTGTGACATTCTGAATTATGTCAGCACCTATAACCGGTCTTCTCTTCTGTGTTTGTTCTTCTAACTTTAAGGGGCCTGCCGAACAGAAGTCCTTAGTTCTGACTTAGTTATGTGTGACTGCATCTATTTGCTCTTACATATAAAGTGGAGCTGCTCTCTTCTGGATTACAGTATATAAGTAAAGGGTCCTCACAAAATGCCTTTGAGAGGCCATTCCTATAGAAGTACCTTGGAGCAGAGTAGTGAATAGAAGGTGTGAGATGCATTATGTGTAACTGGACGCCTTGCTATTTGTAGCTTTGTTGCCTAGGGGTGCGGAGAGCTCAATGTATGGTTCCCATCAATCACCTTTTGTAAATCTTATCAAGTTTCAATCTTTACACATTCTGGGAAGTACACAATTCAATAGGAAACCCACAGGCTGTGAGAAACAAGACATGAAGAATGGTATCTGACATGCCAACGTCCAGTGAAATGTACCATTTCCACCCCATCTTCCCATGTATGTGTAATCTGAATATATGAGTTATGTGGTAACTGTAGAAGGTTACCTGCTAATCCTCCATGTGGATGAATTGATACGTAGAGAGAAAAGCTTATTCCATCATAGCCACTATCAAATGGTCCAACAAGCTAAGGCCTCCATACTTGATCATGGAGAACTAGTTTTGTCTCCATCCAGCCTGTGGTCATTAATCATTTTCTTTCCCTGTAGGTCTGCAGAGTCACAGGGATCCATTTTGAATCTATAAATCATACGGTACTTATTAAGACACTGAATAGTGAAAACAGAAGTAATCTGGATTAGCCATATTTGTATTTTGTAAGGTTTTGTGAGGACTTTTATCAACAAATCTAAAGGCATTTTATCCAAGAAAAGGTTAACCTGCCTCTGATAATGTTGACCACTGTAAATATAGGCAGCTAATTTATTCTTTGGGAAAATCTCACACGACATGTTTGGGTCAAGGACATATTATTCTCATTTTCACCTATAAAAATATTAATTGACCATAGAACATCTATATTTTACCAAGCTAATATAAGGTTTGGTTAAGGTTAAATGGGAAGGATTCGTTTGCTAAACTCCCCTTAAAGATTTTTTGCAGTCATTTGCAGAACGTTTATATACTTCCTTAGTAAAGACATTATGGTGGACATTTCTTCTGTGATCCCAGGAGTGAGAGACCTAAAGGAGGTCAGGATGGAGGATGATGTAAAAGGTCATTTGGGCAGTGTAAAATGCATTAGCATCTGATTTTTGACACTTAATACATCTCTGTCATAGAAACATTACACAATGGAAAAAAGAAAATCATTAATGATACCCCAGGAAAGATGTCAGACATCAGCCAGGAAAGACAAGGGACATCAAGGGACACTATGACTTTTGATATAGTATTGTCAATCCATCTGTCATACACTGGGAGACAGAGATCAAGTAACGCTGTGATAAATATCCATCTGGAGTCACAGCTTGGAAATGTTGGGTACATTTCTAGTTTGTGCCAAACCCCTTACCTTAGTCCACATTCTTGACTTTGGTTACAGCATTTATACTATGGTTGTAGACAAATTATATTATGTGAGTCATCCTAGCATTCTGTCAGAGTGACCTTGACATCAATGCCACTGACACTAATCTAATAAAATTTAACTAACTTTCTTAGGTTAAAAGCTATGTATCACTCATAAATGTAACATTTTAATTTACTTTTTCAGTCTTTGAATATGTTCATTTGTCAATGAGAAACACATTAAAAACAATGCTTAATGCACTGCTCCATAAAAATGTTTTCTGAATAAATGTCCTACTTTACAGTGAAATAGTAATGGCAGTAATTCAAATGTTATACACCAAATATTTGTTAAAGCTTCAAACAGAATGGAATATGAATATATCAGAGAAAACTAAGCTCTGCTGCCACCTGCTGGACATGTCTCACAGCTGCATTTGAGAAAGATATTAAAGTGATCCCCAGTTCAAGAAAAAAAAATCAGTGACAGGGTATGCCAGGTGACCTCACAGAGATTTATGGACTGTTTACTTTAACGGACAAAGTCTCTTGGGAGCCTCTGACTATTATTTGGTATCCCTTTAGGGGACTCAATCCCTTCCTTATATGCTGGATATGTAAAAGCTCTAGTGATAGGGGGTGGGGGTCACATGTTCTTTTGGTTAGAAGGTCAGACTGCTCCCAGGCCTTTTGACCACTCCCAAAATAGGAGACAACACCAACAGTAGCTTATTGTCTAGTGTGCAATACTCCAAACCTGGCGGTATCTGCAAATGTTTTATTATGCATTATACTTTTGTGTTAAGTTTTGCATAGCATTCCAGCAAGTGCAGGTATAGTTGAAAATGGTTGACAGGAACAGGGCTAACCACCCTGTTCCTCCCCTCTTGGTAGAAGAGGGCTTGTCCTACCAGGAGGAGAATGGGACTATATCCAGTTCTCCTGTGAGACCATTTCTCCAGGGAAATTTCCAGAATCAGAAACATTGCTTTCTAGAAGCTTCAGTGTGCCTAGCCAGCAGAGTGATCAGCAAAAGTACTGCTTTACAGACACTGCTGCAAATAAGGGCCTATGGCTCAGACATCCATCACCTACAATAATCACCAGGCCAAACTAACTTCAAGTCTGTATCACACAGAGGACACCTATATCCACAAGTGCCTGCAAGTGCTGTTCAGTTGTCACACAACCAGCCACTGTACCTCCTGATGGATCCTGAATAGATTGGAGGCTTGGGCAGAAAAGTGGCAGATGAGGTTTAACACTGACAAATGTAAGGTTATGCATATGGGAAGGAATAATGCAAGTCACCAGTACATACTGAATGGTAAAACATTGAGTAACTCTGACATGGAAAAGGACCTAGGAATTTTAGTGAACAGCAAACTAAGCTGTAGAAACCAGTGTCAGACAGCTGCTGCCAAGGCCAATAAGATAATGGGTTGCATCAAAAGAGGCATAGATGCCTGTGATGAGAACATAGTCCTGCCACTTTACAAATCACTAGTCAGACCACACATGGAATACTGTGTACAGTTCTGGGCTCCTGTGAACAAGGCAGACATAGCAGAGCTGGAGAGGGTTCAGAGGAGGGCAATTAAAGTAATAACTGGAATGGGTGGACTACAGTACCCAGAAAGATCATCAAAATTAGGGTTATTCACTTTAGAAAAAAGATGACTGAGGGAAGATCTAATAACTATGTATAAATATATCAGGGGTCAGTACAGAGATCTCTCCCATCATCTATTTATCCCCAAGACTGTGACTGTGACGAGGGGACATCCTCTGCGCCTGGAGGAAAGAAGGTTTGTACACAAACATAGAAGAGGATTCTTTACGGTAAGAGCAGTGAGACTATGGAACTCTCTGCCTGAGGAGGTGGTGATGGTAAGTTCACTAAAAGAGTTCAAGAGGGGCCTGGATGTATTTCTGGAGGGTAATAATATTACAAGTTATAGTTACTAGAGATGGGTCGTTGATCCAGGGAGTTGTTCTGATTGCCTGATTGGAGTCGGGAAGGAATTTTTTCCCCCTAAACTTGGGAAAATTGGCTTCTACCTCACAGGTAGAGATGAGCAAATCTATTCGCCGCTTCGTAGATTCGTATCGAATCTTGGGATTTTTCAGCTGTGAAGCGAATCCGAATATTAGGTGATTCGCTTCGCTTTTGTACGCATTCGCTACGTAGTGTGTCCTATAAATGATACGGTATTCTACGTATAATTTAGTTACTCTATACGCTGTCGCGTACAAATTCAATTCAGCGATGCAGACTTTTCCCTGGTAGTTACTCTATACGCTGTTGCGTACGAATTCAATTCAGCATGCAGACTCCTCCCTGGTAGTTCCGCCCCTTTCTCCAGCGCGGGAGGATGACGAGGCAACTCAGGAAATTAAGTTGCGCATTCGTGCACCTCATCCCTTTTTCCCCCTTTTCAGGTTATTTGGGGAGCCCCTTGAAAGAGGGTTTTTTAAGGAACCTTTGCTGCTTTTTTTTTACCTATTTGGATTACAATTTTACCTATGTGGATTACAAATTGCGACTGAGTTTGGGACTCTGCTCCAGTTCTATGACAAGCGTCAGAAGAAAAGAGACTTAAACGTGTCCGTTAGCATACTAGGTAGGTGATATTTAAAATTTTTATATTATACCTATAATAATGTATTTGCACTTTACCATATATATGTCTCGAATATTCGCTCTGCCTCTGAGGAGTGCACGCCGCAGCCTCTCCTCGTACGTGCCTGCGTATTATGTAATCGCTTAGACAATGGTACGCTGATATTCGTAAGCTATTTGTACGCTCATGCCTACGCCTATATTTTGTACGCAAATACAACGAATCTATTCGTCGAATATACGAATTTTAGGAAAAGTTCGGCGAATAATTTTTTTAATGATTCGCTCATCTCTACTCACAGGGTTTTTTTGCCTTCCTCTGGATCAACTTGTAGGAAAACAGGCCGAACTGGATGGACAGATGTCTTTTTTCAGCCTTATAAACTATGTTACTTAGTGCCAGAAACGGCACTTTGCAGTTAATACCGCTGGATGTGCCACAAGTTGTATTTTGCACTAATTAAAAAGAGACTGCTATACTTTTACTTCTGGCCTGCTTCTATAAACTACACTTTTACTGCACTGATGCCCAGGGACCAGCGGCCTGAGGGAGTACACCATGACACAAGACCTCATCAAGGCAACTAGCACTCTTGACCTCTACACCAGCTCCTCAGAGGTTTGTAGGATATGTTTATTCGGCAGGGAGATTTCATAAGGGTTGATCGTAGTATCGACAGTCTGAGTTGTGCCCTTGAGAAAAGGATCTGAGTAAAGGCAGGTTCACACTTCAGTTATTTGTTCAGTTATGTCCATCAGTTATTGTTAGCCAAAACTAGTTGTTGGTCAAAAACATAGAATAGGTCCAATTCTGTAAATTATGCCAGATCTCTGTGTAGGCTTCACTATCAGTTTTAGCTCACAATAAGGGCTCGTGCACATGACCGTATGTATTTTGTGGTCCCCAAAAACAGATCCGCAAAAAATACGGATGACGTCTGTGTGAATTCCGTATTTTGCGAAATGGAACAGTTGGCCACTAATAGAACAGTCCTATCCTTGTCCAGACATGTTCTATTTTTTGGCGGAACGAACATACAGAAACGGAATACACACAGAGTAACTTCCATTTCTTTTGCGGACCCATTGAAATGAATTGTTCTGCATATGGTCCACAAAAAAAAAAAAAACGGAACGGACACAGAAAGAAAATACGTTCATGTGCATGAGCCCTAACTGATGAAAATAACTGATCAAATAAATGAAGTGTGAATTCAGCCAAAGAGTAATGGGGCTCTAGGGGATGAGCTATGAGAAATACCTGCCTGACATTGGAGAATAAGGAAGATAACTGGACAATTGAGGTCTGTGTGAATGTGGCCCTTGAGTGTGGCTAACATGGAGGGAACTAAGACCTGAGATAGAGGCTTATACAATTGTTATGTGTTGTGTTCTGCTCAATGACATTCTATAATATATCAGCAATACTGCCAGTTGGTGTGCAATGAAATGGTTAAGATTAGAGATAAGCGAATTTTTCAAAAATTCGATTCAGCTGGTTCGCCGAATTTTCCGAAAAGATTCGCTTTGATCTGAATAAATTCGTGGCAAATCGCGTTAAAAAAACGGCTACTTCCGGGCTGTAACATAGTAACATAGTAACATAGTTTATAAGGCCGAAAAAAGACATCTGTCCATCCAGTTTGGCCTGTTTTCCTACAAGTTGATCCAGAGGAAGGCAAAAAAACCCTGTGAGGTAGAAGCCAGTTTTCCCCACTTTACGGAAAAAAATTCCTTCCCGACTCCAATCAGGCAATCAGAATTACTCCCTGGATCAACGACCCATCTCTAGTAACTATAACCTGTAATATTATTACCCTCCAAAAATACATCCAGGCCCCTCTTGAACTCTTTTAGTGAACTTACCATCACCACCTCCTCAGGCAGAGAGTTCCATAGTCTCACTGCTCTTACCGTAAAGAATCCTCTTCTATGTTTGTGTACAAACCTTTTTTCCTCCAGACGCAGAGGATGGCCCCTCGTCACAGTCACAGTCCTGGGGATAAATAGATCGTGGGAGAGATCTCTGTACTGACCTCTGATATATTTATACATAGTTATTAGATCTCCCCTCAGTCGTCTTTTTTGTAAAGTGAATAAGCCTAATTTTGATAATCTTTCTGGGTACTGTAGTCCACCCATTCCAGTTATTACTTTAGTTGCCCTTCTCTGAACCCTCTCCAGCTCTGCTATGTCTGCCTTGTTCACAGGAGCCCAGAACTGTACACAGTACTCCATGTGTGGTCTGACTAGTGATTTGTAAAGTGGCAGGACTATGTTCTCATCATGGGCATCTATGCCTCTTTTGATGCAGCCCATTATCTTATTGGCCTTGGCAGCAGCTGTCTGACACTGGTTTCTGCAGCTTAGATTTCTGTTCACTAAAATTCCTAGGTCCTTTTCTAAGTCAGAGTTACCCAATATTTTACCATTTAGTATGTACTGGTGACTTGCATTATTCTTTCCCACATGCATAACTTTACATTTGTCAGTGTTAAACCTCATCTGCCACTTCTCTGCCCAAGCCTCCAGTCTATCCAGATCCATCTGTAGCAGTGTACTGTCCTCTTCTGTGTTAATTACTTTACACAGTTTAGTGTCATCTGCAAAAATTGATATTTTACTGTGCAAGCCTTCTACAAGATCATTAATAAATATATTGAAGAGAATAGGGCCCAATACTGACCCCTGTGGTACCCCACTAGTTACAGTGACCCAATCTGAGTATGTACCATTAATAACCACCCTCTGTTTTCTATCACTGAGCCAGTTACTTACCCACATACAGACATTTTCTCCCAGGCCAAGCATTCTCATCTTATATACTAACCTTTTATGTGGTACAGTGTCAAATGCTTTGGAGAAGTCCAGATATACGACATCCATTGATTCGCTGCGGTCCAGTCTAGAACTTCCCTCCTCATAGAAACTGATTAAATTGGTTTGACATGACCGATCCCTCATGAAGCCATGCTGATATGGAGTAATTTGCTTATTTTCATTGAGGTACTCCAAGATAGCATCTCTTAGAAAACCCTCAGTTTACCCACGACAGATGTTAAACTTACCGGCCTATAGTTCCCGGGCTCTGTTTTTGAACCCTTTTTGAATATTGGCACCACATTTGCTATGCGCCAATCCTGTGGAACACTCCCTGTCAGTATAGAGTCCTTAAATATCAGAAATAAGGGTCTGGCGATGACATTACTTAATTCTCTTAGGATACGGGGGTGTATGCCATCCGGTCCTGGCGATTTGTCTATTTTAATCTTTTTAAGACGCAGCTCTACTTCTTCCTGGGTCAGACAGGGCACTTTTAATGGGGAATTTACTTTTATATTCTGCATTTCATCTGACAGTTTATCTTCCTCAGTGAATACAGTGGAGAAAAAGATATTTAGTAGCTTTGCTTTCTCCTCATCGCTCTCTGCAACTCCCCCCTCATTACTCTGTAAGGGGCCGACACCTTCAGGTTTATACTTTTTACCATTTATATAATTAAAGAACATTTTAGGGTTAGTTTTACTTTCTTTGGCGATTAATCTCTCGGTCTCTAGTTTGGCTGTTTTTATTTGTCTTTTACATATTCTATTTTTTTCCTTGTAGTTTTTCAATGCTTCCTCGCTCCCCTCCTGTTTTAGTGATTTAAATGCTATGTGTTTGTCATTTATTGCTTTCTTTACAGTTCTGTTTATCCACATTAGTTTTTTCTTGTTCCTTAACCTTTTATTCCCATAAGGTATGTACCTCTCACAATTAGATATTAGGATGCTTTTAAAAATATCCCATTTTGTGGCTGTATTTTTATTTTTGAGGACTTTGTCCCAGTTAGTTAGGTCTATGGCCTCTCTTAGTTGGCTAAATTTAGCTTTTTTGAAGTTAGGTATTTTTGTTCCTCCCTGAAGAAACGCTCTTTTGAATGACAATTGGAAGGTTATTATATTATGGTCACTATTTCCTAGGAGTCCCCCGACCTGCACATCTGTTGTTCTGTCAGGTCTATTGGTTAATACTAAGTCCAGTATGGCCGTCCCTCTAGTCGGGTCCTGAACCAGTTGGGAAAGGTAATTGTCTTTGGTTATTTCCAAGAACCTGTTTCCTTTATGAGATATACAGGTTTCAGTTTTCCAGTCTATATCTGGGTAGTTGAAATCCCCCATAATAACGACCTCATTATGATTTGCTGCCTCATCTATTTCGTTTAGAAGTAGATTTTCTATGGGCTCTGGTATACTAGGGGGTTTATAATAAACTCCTATTAGTATTTTATTATTGTTTTTGGCTCCATTTATTTCTACCCACAGTGACTCCACATCTTCATGTCCCTCACTTATATCTTCCCGCAGTGTGGGCTTTAGACAGGACTTTACATAAAGGCAGACCCCTCCCCCTCTCCGGTTTTGGCGATCCTTTCTAAAAAGACTGTAACCCTGTACGTTAACTGCCCAGTCATAGGTATCATCCAGCCATGTCTCAGTTATTCCCACTATGTCATAGTCCTCCTCACACATCACTAATTCCAGTTCACCAATTTTATTAGTCAGGCTTCTGGCATTAGTGTACATACACTTAAGAGGTCTATGTATATTTTTTACCCCCTTTTTAAATTACTATTACCTGTGAAGTGAATATCCGGGGTTTTTGGGTTACTTTGGTTGATGTTTTGCCCAATATTCTCCCTAAATTCCTCACTAATCCCAACCCCCACTAACCCCCCACTCACCCCGACTATGACCCACTCTCTATCTACACTATCTACCCCCTTATTAGTATTAACCCCCACCCTCCCCCCAGATCCTAGTTTAAAAGCTCCTCCAGCCGTCTAACCATTTTTTCCCCCAGGGCAGTTGCACCCTCCCCATTAAGGTGCAGCCCGTCCCTACTGTAGAGTCTGTAGCCGACAGAGAAGTCGGCCCAGTTCTCCATGAACCCAAACCCTTCCTTCCTGCACCAGCCTCTGAGCCACTTATTTAACTCCCTAATCTCCCGTTGTCTCTCTAGTGACGCTCGTGGCACTGGTAGTATTTCTGAAAACACTACCTTGGAGGTCCTGGACTTGAGCTTCTCTCCTAGTTCCCTAAAATCATTTTTAAGGACCTTCCATCTCCCCCTGACTTTGTCATTGGTGCCAATGTGTACCATGACCGCCGGGTCTTCCCCAGCCCCACCCAGCAATCTGTCAATCCGATCCGCGATATGCCGAACCCGAGCACCCGGGAGACAACACACTGTTCAGCATTCACGGTCTCGGCGACAGATGACCCTGTCTGTCCGCCTAATTATAGAGTCCCCTACCACCAGCATCTGTCTGGCCTTTGCTGCTCTCCTTTTCCCATCCTTCCTGCAGTGGTCATCCTCCTGGTTTCTAGGAGAAACAGCCTGCTGCATTGTCGCTGGTCCTGGGCTTTCATCCCTAATATCAGCCAAACAGGCATATTTACTAGGGTGTTCCAGCTCAGGACTAGCCTCCCTGGCACTTTTCCCTCTACCCCTCCTTACTACATTAACCCAACTGCTGACCTGATAGTCCTGCTCTTGCCCATCTCCATCCTCCTCCTCCTCTTCACTGACCCCAGCCAGTGCCTGCACTGTGAGGTCTAAGCCTCTCTCCAGGTGTTCAATGCCCATAAGTATGCCAAGCTGCCTATTTAGATCCAAGATCTGGGCTTCCAAATATGCAACGTGATTGCATCTAGTGCAAATGTATTCACCCATGAATGGTTCTTCAAGGCATGCATACATTGCACAGGACACACACTTAGTAGCATTGTCCATGGAGCACCTGCTAGATGGGGATATACAGTACAGTACAGAAAAACAGTAAATATATGATTAGGGTTTGCTGTAGCTGGAGGACTACAAATCAAGTTAACACACAAGGAAAATCTCTCCCACCTTTATTTTTTCTCCTTGTCTTAAACTCCGTTTTTTTAACTCCACTTATACACAGCCCACTTACAAAGCAAGCCCAAAGTCAGAGCAAGCTCTATAAGAGTTTAGCTATGTAATTTATAGCACCTGGGATTGCTAACCACTCCCCTTCACCAGGTTCACCAGGTAGAGAGCCTGGATAATGGTATAGAACACTGTCCCTTGCAGTAAAACGCATAGGGAGTCTACTGTGGTAGTGAAAGAATACTGTGAGCCAGTATGACACGCACATAACAGGCGTCGCTCTTAGAATCGCTGCACACTTTTATGTATTTGGGCAGTTAAGGGGCCAAAACTCACCAAATAACTCAAGTCTGAACTCAGCCTTACAGGTCAATGTTAGCACCAGCTATAAAGAATCGGCAGAGGCCCAAGATCCTACTAGAGTGCCAAAAGCGCACGCCTTTTACACCAATTCACTGATACCACATACATTTCGCTTATACAAGCAGAGCCCCCCAGACAGCGTGGAGATAGCAGTGGCAGCAGCATCAGCAGAAAATAAAGTGGCACGACGACAGTGTGGCCAGGTGGCAGCAGGATGAGTAGGCCACAGAGTGGCAGAATGAAAGACCCTGGAAGTGGCAGCAGCAGTGGAAGTAGTAGTACAATTTGGAGGCCACAGAGTGGCACAATTACATAATTTTGACATAGCAGCAGCTAGGAGACAGCATGTGGAGTCGGCGGCAGCAGCAGCATCAGGCCAGAGGGTGGCATGGTGACATACCCTGAAGAGCAGACCGTAAAAAAAAATTCTCTGCCTTTTGGTTAAGATCAACTGTAGTATATGTTCTTATCAGTATCGGGGCTGGTTATGCCAGCGGACGGGAACATAAGACAGAGGAGGTGCAGTGAAGGCTCCAGCTTTGCCTCAACTGTGATAAAATGTCATAATTGACGCAGTACGCCAAGAAAGCTCGGAGTTCCATCTTGAGATCGAGCTGGCGGTCTGCAGGGAGCTGAGCTACCACCTGTGGGAGCCCCTGCCTCTCGCCTCCCCCATGCTCATCGCTGAGTATCCCGGGGGCCGGAATCGTTTACTTTTAAAAATTTGAGTGTTCAAAACAGAACAGGGTTTCCTGTATACTTGAGCTATGAATGGAATAGGACTACAGAACGTACCAAAAATTTACGAGTGACATGCTGCTGCCAAGCAGAAGGTCCAAAAAATTCTAATCAATTTTACTAGGCCAACGAGTTGCACAGTGTAACAGCAGCTGCCAACGAGGCAGCAGCAGTCGGACAAATTTACTAGGCCAACGGAGTGGCCACAGTAACAGCAGCTGCAAGAGGCAGCAGCAGTCGGACAAATTTACTAGG
>ONZH01030966.1:0-16983 GCA_900303285.1 Rhinella marina | reverse complement strand
TTGGACCTCCGAGGATCCCAGGTCTTTCGGCACCAGAAACTGTCATGCAATTAGGACAAGTCCCAAATTAGCAGACTTCACTCTGGTTGCCTGTGGGATTCAAATTATGTTAATGTATATGATTACACCTTGGGGTTCGGCCAGCCTAAGAATCAAGACACTACGCACCAGTGCTAGTATAATAATTCCTCAGGGAATCAACTTTTATTAATTATTCATCAAGATTGTAATCACCTCTCCCTTGATTATCATCTAATATACCCAATCAAAATAATTTAATAAGAGGCCCAATCAAAAAATGACAATTATGAAAGACAGGAAATAAAACAGAAGTTCTTAAGTCATCACTTATATTAAATCAAAAATACCTAAATATACCTAAAAATATCTAAATATACTGGAAAATAAAAAAAATAATGCTAAGTGCGTCTAAATTCTTGAATTGCCTGCCTAAGCAGTTTCCCTACTTGCTGTAAGAAGCTTCATTTTGTTCCTCTATTCTATGGCTTGTGGATTTAGACTCAAAGTCAGACAAGAAAGAAGCAAAGGAAAAGGGGAAGTTGCCACATAACAGACAATACAGCTGTATTTCATAAAAACAAAGCCCTCAATACTCATATCAGGGGCCAGTATCTAGGCTAAAGGTCAGATGAAATTCCTTTCACACCTGACCAGGTCGGGAGCGTGGCTTAGCTGGATCTGGGAGGGCAGGGCTTTTAAGTCCTTCTTTTGAGGGTGGCCTGAGTTACAGGTCGATGCCATGGTAATGTTAGTAAATATGTGAAATTTACATTATTTAGGGTAATCATATTTGTGTGACATAGTTAATTAATGAAAATAATACCTTAACAGTCTCATCCACAGCGCTCTGCTCCTTTAAAAGAACAGCAGTGAAGAAAAATGGCTGGGTTGTTATGGAAACCTGGTGTGAAGCTGTGTGTGAGTGGAGACTAATGGCCTGCAAGCTTCTATTGGCTGATAAGGGTCATGTGACCAGGATGCTCTTGGCTAATGCATTTTTTTGGGATTATCTCAGGAACGGTACGTTCTAGAGAGCTGAGACCCGTTCTAAAAGCTTCCCGGACACCTGATGCACCTGCGTACCAAATTTCGTGATTGTAAATGCGACGGTGCAGATTCCTTTAGCGGACATACATACACACATACGCTCATCTTTATAATATATGTGTGTGTATATATATATATTACAGTACAGACCACACCTTCTCATTCAAAGAGTTTTCTGTATTTTCATGACTATGAAAATTGTAGATTCACACTGAAGACATCGCAACTTTGAATTAACACATGTGGGATTATATACTTAACAAAAAAGTGTGAAACAACTGAAAATATGTCTTATATTCTAGGATCTTCAAAGTAGCCACCTTTTGCTTTGATTACTGCTTTGCACACTCTTGGCATTCTTTTGATGAGCTTCAAGAGGTAGTCACCTGAAATGGTTTTCACTTCACAGGTGTGCCCTGTCAGGTTTAATAAGTGGGATTTCTCGCCTTATAAATGGGGTTGGAACCATGAGTTGTGTTGGGCAGAAGTCAGGTGGATGCACGGTGGATGCACAGCTGATAGTACTGCGGAATAGACAGTTAGAATTTGTATTATGGCAAGAAAAAAGCAGCTAAGTAAAGAAAAACGAGTGGCCATCATTACTTTAAGAAATGAAGGTCAGTCAGTCTGAAAAATTGGGAAAACTTGAAAGTGTCCCCAAGTGGAGTCGCAAAAACCATCTACAACAACTGTTAAGAGGAGACTGTGTGCAGCAGGCCTTCATGGTAAAATAGCTGCTAGGAAACCACTACTAAGGACAGGCAACAAGCAGACAAGACTTGTTTGGGCTAAAAAACACAAGGAATGGACATTAGACCAGTGAAAATCTGTGCTTTGGTCTGATGAGTCCAAATTTGAGATCTTTGGTTCCAACCACCGTGTCTTTGTGCGACACAAAAAAGGTGAGCGGAGGGACTCTACATGCCTGGTTCCCACCGTGAAGCATGGAGGAGGAGGTATGATGGTGTGGGGGTGCTTTGCTGATGACACTGTTGGGGATTTATTCAAAATTGAAGGCATACTGAACCAGCATGGCTACCACAGCATCTTGCAGCGGCATGCTATTCCATCCGGTTTGCGTTTAGTTGGACCATCATTTATTTATCAACAGGACAATGACCCCAAACACACCTCCAGGCTGTGTAAGGGCTATTTGAACAAGAAGGAGAATGATAGGGTGCTATGCCAGATGACCTGGCCTCCACAGTCACCATACCTGAACCCAATCGAGATGGTTTGGGGTGAGCTGGACCACAGAGTGAAGGCAAAAGGGCCAACAAGTGCTAAGTATCTCTGGGAACTCCTTCAAGACTGTTGGAATACCATTTCAGGTGACTGCCTCTTGAAGCTCATCAAGAGAATGCCAAGAGTGTGCAAAGCAGTAATCAAAGCAAAAGGTGGCTACTTTGAAGAACCTAGAATATAAAGACATATTTTCAGTTGATTCACACTTTTTTGTTAAGTATATAATTCCACATGTGTTAATTCATAGTTTTAATGTCTTCAGTGTGAATCTACAATTTTCATAGTCATGAAAATACAGAAAACTCTTTGAATGAGAAGGTGTGTCCAAACTTTTGGTCTGTACTGTATATATATATATATTATATATATATATATATATATATATAGTGTATGTTTTTCAGCCTGTTGAACTAGGGGTTAAAGATATCTGGAGAGCTATCAATTTTTGGCCCATAGTCCTTGCATCTATGTATTATATGTATTTTATAACAACAATAATATCAATACTTATCCCTACATCTACTTATCATATCATTGTTAAATTGCCTGAGCAGAGCCCCCATATTTTCTCAGTTTTATCTCTAGCAACAGTCTACGCAATACTGTAAATTGTAACAGCTATTTATGATAAGAATGTTCAATAAAGAATATCTAGCATATGAAACATAGCATTATTTAGTAAGCAGAATATTTATTTTAAAAAATAGCTTAAAGGGGTTCTCCGGGAATTAAGAAAATGAAAATACTTAAATATTACTTCAGAATAAATATATTTCCAATTACCTTTCGTTATATATAATGGCTCATTTTGTCTGGGGAGCAATGATTAGGAAAAACAAAATGGCCGCTGTCCTATTAGTACACACAAAACCTGTCCTAATCACACAGAAGGACAAGTTACTTCACAACACTGAGGTAAAGAGCTGCCTCATCCTCCTCTCTGCTCTGCTTGTCAGGGGTTATGATCCTGAATACAGATCTTCAGCTAAATCTCTGTTGGAATTGAGTTCATGAGCAGATGAACTTGTCTGCAGTCTCCTTTACCACAGTCTGCCCTGTCCGTCCTCTCTGTACTTCATGTCTCGTGATGAACTCCATTCCCACAAAGATTCAGCTAAATATCATATTAAACTGTATTCAGGATCATAACCACCGACAATCAGAGCATAGAAGAGGATGAAGCAGCTCTTTACCTCAGTGTTGTGAAGTAACTTGTCCTGCTGTGTGATTAGGACAGGTTTTGTGTGCACTAATAGGCCGGGGGACATTTTAATTCTTCTAATCGTTGCTCCCCACACAAAACGATCCATTATAATTAATGAAAGGTATTTGGGAATATATTTATAATAAAGTAATATTTATGTATTTTCATTTTATTAATTCCCGGAGGACCCCTTTAAGGCTTCCAAAACTTTATGAGGGTCATTTATTAAGAACGGCATTTTAGACGCCAGCTCCCTTGCTGACTTTAATTTAAACCATTTTCTAGACCTAAATCAGGCATAGAAAATTATAAATGAGATGGGCCTGACAGCCTGTCCCCTTCCACGCCTCATCCTCTTTTTTAGAACCGGTGTGAGCAGGGAAAAGTCACAGATTGCGGTGCAAATAAAGTTTGCACCCCAATCTGTGCCAGAAATACGCGAAAAATAGGTGAATTTCTGTTGGTAAATGACCCCATATGTGTCAACAGCAGGTGCTGTACAAATAGGGCTTGCCAGCGGCGACATACTCCTTTTAAAGCTTGATTAAGAAAATACTCTCCTCTGAGTGGAGAGTTTAGAGAGTGTGTCCACAGAAAATGAACTATTGTTTAAACCTATTTTTTATGTTAAACGTATTTTTAAAGAATGTTTGGTGTTTTTTTTTTTAATTTTCCATGTTAATGGCTGTTTAAAAATGTTTAAAATCCTCCAGTTTTCACACTGACAAATAAATATAATAATAGGCACCACTTCTTGATCTGTACTGCAGTTATTATTATAGGCAGGATTACAATGACAAATAACACGTTTATATGGATAAAACAGGATCCATCATTCCCAATAGATGATACACAGCATATCTACTCCCTCCTGACCTCTGCATAGATCACAGATCATGCCTAGAAAACTCTCTCATAGAAGTCAATGAGGTCCATTTCTGTACATTATGTCTATGGCCCACAGCCTATGGCATATCTCTAAATGCTGTTAACTACAGCTCAGGCAAGATGACTGCCTCCATAATCACGTTCAGGAAATAGAATTAAAAAAGTCCGAAAATAAAAAAACATTATAAAAAAAACATAGATGTCTGATTTTAACTGGCAGAAAAAAAAATGTTGAGACATTCTCAGCAGGGGTTAACGTGCTGCGGCTGGATCCGCAGCCCGCCCCCATTACAGTGAATGGGGCCGGAGCACGGCTCCGGTGGCACGGATCTGGCGGGACCCTTCACCCGCCGGATCCGTGCTGCCGCTAATGTGAAAGTACCCTTATCTGACAATAAAAAACCTCTCCATGACTCAGTTTGAAATTTGTAGGGTGGAACAGTAAGGCACGCTATAATAACGCTATTACATTTAGTATATGGTGGTATGCATGTACGTAGCCTAATATAAACATGATACTTCATTGCCACCTGTGACAACTTGGGGGTCACTTCCAACACTGCAGATTCGGGTGCAAACTGGTCACTACCAGCTTTTATTGTCACTTTTACAGCAATCCAAATAACTCATAAACACAAATCCTCAGCCGTCTGGCCACTGACTACACAATATTGTCCCTCTCTATTGGGATCTGGGTCTACCACCCAGCTCCCCAAAACACACCACGGTGCTTACCCCACACAGGGTTCAGAGGGTCCTGGCTCCCACAGGCCTTCTCGCAACCTGTTCCTTCCCAAGACTGGGAGCCCTGAGCACACTCAGCCTGGTCTGGGACCTTGTCTCCTTCCCACAACTGCCAGAAATATGGGAAGTCTCTTTGGCGACAATCCAGCTCAACCCATAGTGGGATTCCACCCACCAACAACTTGCATGTTTTCCTCTGCAATTCCTCTGGCCTGACCAAAGGACAATCAGGTGCACACTTTCCCACTTGACGGGATCTCCAGCAGCACTCTCTCTGTTGCATGACACCTGCACGTTTTAGTGGTTGGTTGCTCCCAGCAATGACATTATGGCACCTCCGCACATCCTCTCTAGGACTCTGTACACATTGGCAGGGAACATATGAACTCCTGAGAGCCGAATCTCTCTCCATCTCATTTTGCTCCCGTTGGTTGCCCTTAGCAACAGCACACATCACCTTTTCCTCTGGAACTCCAGGCATATCACAGACACCTTGGACCTTCACAAAGTGTCCACAGCGTTGAAGACTTTCTCTCCAGGGCCAACTGCAGTTGCGCCTCCAAAGCCTCCCGTTCTGCATCATACCGCACCATCTCTCTTTGAGTATAACCCATCTGTTTGGCCAGGTTTTCCTGCCGTTTTATCTGCCACAACCATCTCACATATTCTTCCATGAGACCCATGGCAACAGACTTTTTAGCAAACAAGTCCACTTTAATCAGAGACCTCAGCCTCCAGGTGTCTCTCTCTCTAGAGAAACTCAGCATTTACATTTCCTTTGCACCGCAGACATCACAGTCTCATCAGTAGAGATCACAGTCTCTTTAAATTGGGATTCTGGCCATTTAAGTTCCACACAGCAATTCCATGCAATCACAGCTTTTCCACAATAGGCTCCTGGCCCTTTAAGCTCTGCAGCACCCAGCTTCATGTGCCATTTTCATGCCACAGCATACCTCCACCATATGTGACAACTCAGGGGTCACTTAGCTTTCCAGGATCGCCGTCTTCTCACCTTAGACGGTTGGCACACTTCAAGAAGCCACTCCAACACTGCAGATTCGGGTGCAAACTGGTCACTACCAGCTTTTATTGTCACTTTTACAGCAATCCAAATAACTCAAACACAAATCCTCAGCCGTCTGGCCACTGACTACACAATTTTGTCCCTCTCTATTGGGATCTGGGTCTACCACCCAGCTCCCCAAAACACACCACGGTGCTTACCCCACACAGGGTTCAGAGGGTCCTGGCTCCCACAGGCCTTCTCGCAGCCTGTTCCTTCCCAAGACTGGGAGCCCTGATTGAGGAGCCCAGCCCACCTTTACCTGGGCTCCTCAGCTGGCTGATAATTACCTCTCATTAACAGCCAGGCTGATACACACACTGAGGAAAAACACTATTTTCCCAGCCTTTTTTCTTCTCATCCAGCTTCCTCTGGGTGAGACACACCCTTTTATGGCCCTCATATGGCCCTCTGGCAGTTGCACTGCCACACACCCCAAGATGAAAGATTTATTTCATATTATACTTACATTTTTCAAATAGAGAAAATGTCTATATTTGTTAAACAACAATTTGCACTTGATTATATCAAATAGAGAGATAAACTATTTGTAAGGTAAACTTTTTTGTATTATAAATATTTAGATACAATTGCTTTCCCCCTGTAAACAGGATTTGTTTGTGCCCAAAGGGAAGGAAAACAATTTGTTTGTTAATTTTATCTCACTTGTTATGTTATGCCTCAGATGTTTTGTATATAAAAGAGATTAGATTAAAAAATGCATGTAACCTGTGTTTGAAAAAGAGGGAATTGTAATTAGAAAACCTGTTAATTTAGATCTAATTCACACACCATGTGTACCCTATGTGCATGTACATAAAGTAATAATAAATCATGATGTAAAGCCATACACAAATACATTTACATCTAAAAAAAAATTATTAGAATGCTGCAATCAATATTTTGATACAATGTATTCTGATTCAGAAAAGCTATTGTTTGTTCCTCGGGGAATTTGAACAAGCCAATGTGTTTTCCTAAAAAAAATGTTTGATGTATACTACATTGTAAAAAAAATGAGAAAAACATGTTTCTAGTCCATAGTTTGGACAGTTTAGAAATGGAAATGCAAACTATTCTCAGATTAAGAAATCTCAAATACATCAAAGTAGTTTTCATATCCCAAAGCAGGACAAGAATAATACATTTGACAGTTCAGTATTCATGAATCAAACTATAGCCATAGAGTAAAATAGCCAAAATAGATTCAAAGAAAAAAAACTCTGTAGAGTTTCTCTTATACTTCCTTTTAATTGATTTTTCTGCAAAAAAAACAAAAACATGATGTTATGAAGTTTACTGTATCAAAAGAGACCAATTACTCTTTCAAAAAATCTGACTTGATTCACTTTGGTTTACTCAATAACAACCGTTATTTATATACTGTACCCGAATTTTCATATAACACTAAATTAATTTTCATTGATTAAAAATGAATGACATAATTAAACTATGACTATATCTTTTCATAATCAGGTGTGTGTTCCATGAAACAAATTTATTATGGGACTCAAACTGCATTGCCAATATAAAGAAAATATGTGCATACAGATTAACAATGAATTTGTGAATAAACATTTTGGCCCCTTTTTAGCATTTTGGATTTTTCACATGTAAGGTCCAAAATCAATGGTAGCAATTTAGTGACAAAAACATGTTCCCCTATGAGTTCTTCAAAAATTTCAGAGCTCATACAAACAGCTGTAGTAGGGATCCATGAGGTACTTTTCCTCAAAAATGGATGTCATGTATTGCATACAACCAGTTTTATAGCACTATATTTTATGGTGCATGATAAAATGTAAAAACAAAAACATAGTTCCACAAAAAAAAAGTGCAATTCAACCGGACTGGACATTAAAAACTATTAAAATTAGATAGCTTTGCAATGTAGATCCAGTGACAAAATATGCCATAATGCCACCCAGCCCCCTACTACAGTATTACCTAAGCAAGTGCTTCTTGGACAAGGTGAACTGATTGAGTGGTGGCCCTGTGTATGTACTCATTAGCATGGCAGGAATGTTGGAACTCCAAAGGTTCCAGAGTCTGCTCTGCACTTTTGGACTGCTGATTCTCCTAGGTCATTAACCATATTCTTTAATTTGGAAGTAGAGCTGGGCAAACCACTCAAGATTCCGTTCGGTTAAGGTTTGCCAATTTTTTCAAAAAGTTTGCTTCGGTCCTGAATGAATTTGTGTCTGAGTAACACTGATATACACTCACCGGCATAGCTACACCATGCTAGTAACGGGTTGGACCCCCTTTTGCCTTCAGAACTGCCTCAATTCTTCGTGGCATAGATTCAACAAGGTGCTGGAAGCATTCCTCAGAGATTTTGGTCCATATTGACATGATGGCATCACACAGTTGCCGCAGATTTGTCGGCTGCACATCCATGATGCGAATCTCCCATTCCACCACATCCCAAAGATGCTCTATTGGATTGAGATCTGGTGACTGTGGAGGCCATTTGAGTACAGTGAACTCATTGTCATGTTCAAGAAACCAGTCTGAGATGATTCCAGCTTTATGACATGGCGCATTATCCTGCTGAAAGTAGCCATCAGATGTTGGGTACATTGTGGTCATAAAGGGATGGACATGGTCAGCAACAATACTCAGGTAGGCTGTGGCGTTGCAACGATGCTCAATTGGTACCAAGGGGCCCAAAGAGTGCCAAGAAAATATTCCCCACACCATGACACCACCACCACCAGCTTGAACCGTTGATACAAGGCAGGATGGATCCATGCTTTCATGTTGTTGACGCCAAATTCTGACCCTACCATCCGAATGTCGCAGCAGAAATCTAGACTCATCAGACCAGGCAACGTTTTTCCAGTCTTCTACTGTCCAATTTCGATGAGCTTGTGCAAATTGTAGCCTCAGTTTCCTGTTCTTAGCTGAAAGGAGTGGCACCCGGTGTGGTCTTCTGCTGCTGTAGCCCATCTGCCTCAAAGTTCGACGTACTGTGCGTTCAGAGATGCTCTTCTGCCTACCTTGGTTGTAACGGGTGGCAATTTGAGTCACTGTTGCCTTTCTATCAGCTCGAACCAGTCTGCCCATTCTCCTCTGACCTCTGGCATCAACAAGGCATTTCCGCCCACAGAACTGCCGCTCACTGGATGTTTTTTCTTTTTCGGACCATTCTCTGTAAACCCTAGAGATGGTTGTGCGTGAAAATCCCAGTAGATCAGCAGTTTCTGAAATACTCAGACCAGCCCTTCTGGCACCAACAACCATGCCACGTTCAAAGGCACTCAAATCACCTTTCTTCCCCATACTGATGCTCGGTTTGAACTGCAGGAGATTGTCTTGACCATGTCTACATGCCTAAATGCACTGAGTTGCCGCCATGTGATTGGCTGATTAGAAATTAAGTGTTAACGAGCAGTTGGACAGGTGTACCTAATAAAGTGGCCGGTGAGTGTATATCTATGGATAAACACACATTTGACAGTGCTAACATACACCGTGTTTAAAACCACACCTCGCCTTCACATGTGTTATACTTTTTCATATTTCGAAGCTTCCAAAAATTGGGGCGGATGATGTTCAAACACACACAGTGTTATGAGATAAAAAAAATTTAAAAAGTGGCTTGGAATACCAAGCGGAAAGGGTATGAAAAGTGTATTTGGGCTTCTCAGATACTATTGGGTGTTACCCTGTGTATTAATGTAGTAAATCATGCATATACTGGTTTGAGTATAATCAACCCCCTCCAAAAAAAAACAAAAAACTGGAAACGTGCAGAGACACAAATAAACGGAAACAGATTTAAGCCTAAATTTGTTATCACAATACCCTATGCAATACCCTTTGTATTTGTAATAATCATGTATATGCTGGCTTGAAAGTGTTCAAAAATTATGCCTTGACAGGGTCATAGTACATGCCCATAACATACACACAAATGATGGCTGTCAGATGAAGAAGTGGCTTATTATGAACAAGCCTAAATAAATTCTCTCTTTTAATTGGGAGCAGCAGCAGTGCAGTGTGGAAGCGGAAAGGGTATGGATATAGTGGCATACGGCTGCAATAGTTGCGGCAGCAGAAGCAGATACAGTAGCATGGAACATACAAGACAATAAAATGGGTGTCTATGAGTAGTAATAGTAATATTAATAGTGGTACCAGTGGCAGATGCTTTGCGTTAATAGTGGTGGCAGTAGGGGATTAGCAGCGAGGCACAGCAACAGCTGAGGCAGCGGTTGGTGCAGCAGCTTTCTGGTACATGTTGTAAGGCAGCCAGCAGCATGATGGAGGCAGCAGAAGCCTTACAGAAGATGGTGGTCAGCAGGCCACAGGCATGATGGTGGTCGGTAGGACACAGACATATTGGCGGTCGTGGCATGATAGAGGTTGCTATAGTGGCATGATGGTGGCATGGTGAAGGCAAAAGCAGCCATACAGAACATAATGGTTGGTAGGTTGCAGCAGTCGAATGATGGTGGCCATGGCATGATGGAGGAAAAAGCAGCCACACAGAACATGATGGTTAGCAAGTTGCAGCAGTCACTTGATGGTGCAGGTGGTACGATGGAGGCAGCAGCAGCCATACAGAACAGTTGGCAGGTCAAAGCAGTTTCATGATGGTGGTGGTTGCATGATGGAGACAGGCAGGCAGCAACAATCGCAAGATGGGTCTAAACTAGAGATGAGCGAATCGATTTGTCGATTCGTATCGAACCTTGGGAATTTTTAGCTGCGAAGCAAATCTGAATATTAGGTGATTCGCTTTGGCTTTGTACGCATTCGCTACGTAGTTTATCCTATAAATTATACGCTATTGCTACGTATAAGTTACTCTATTAGCTGTTGCATACAAATTCATTAGCGATGCAGACTTCTCCCCGCTAGTTCCGCCCCCTTCTCCAGTGCGTGAGGAAGACAAGGCAACTCAGGCAATTAAGATGGTGACACAGCGAGGCCCTGACTGGGGAGGCATGATGTGGGGCACCGACCCCTATGAGGAGAAGGAACCGGAGGAGATCTACGTCTCTCAACATGTCCGGCAGCCTAAGAAGTCAGTTGAGGTGCCAGCTGAGGTGTTCACTTCGCTGGCTGACACGGCAGAGTTGGCAGGAGTTCCCGCTCCGCCGCGGAAGGACTACTCCCTTTGGAAAAATTTGATGGTCCCCGAGGCTGTCACCCGGAATGCCCTGACCCTCTGGAAATACAAAAAGTTGGTAGACCCCAAGCTGGAGCCCCGAAAGGGTACCGTTATTTGGTTCAGTGTGGAATGGGGAGTAGGTTTTATCGCCGATGAGGAGACAGCAGAAGAGTTATATGTGAACCGCCGTTCTGTAAAGCGTCCGCATCTTCCGCGCATCCACGCAAAATCTCCATGCAGGGCATTACGTGTAGTATACCCCTATGAAGACCTCCAAGGCCCCGTTGCTACTGGGGTGAAACTCCTTAAGCGACCAGCTACTCCTGCAGCGCCCCCGGAAGACTGGAGTGAGGAGGCCCAGGCCGCAGAAGAGGCTCGGTGTTCCCATGAGACCAATGATGGGACTCTGCGATCTGAGGAGAAATCCCAAGCTCAGCTGGAACCCCGATACCATATTTTCCACCGCCACCGATCCTTCATGTGGGACAGATGACCACCAACAGTTTCATGTACCAGCTATCGGTGGTACAATACCAACTGCCATGGCAGGTGCAGGCCGCACAGTTCGCCGCTCGCGGAAGACAGTTACCAGAGCCCTTACAGCCGGAGATTCTGTCACCTTGTATGCCGGCGGGAGGATCTGGGCCCTACAATCTAATGGGCAAGGCCCAAGTTGCCACGGCCCTTGCTAGTGTGACCGCCCAGTCACTACCAAGACCATCCTTGAGAGGTTGTGGGGCTCTGCTGCCGCACCCAGTGTCGCTTTCATGAGGCAGGAGCGCCCTCTCATGTCTTTTAGCTCCAGCAGCAGTCAAGAGGGCCTGCTGGCCCTTAAATAAGGATCCTGCAGCTTTTATGGGAGCCACAACGTGGCCTTAACCTGAAGGGTGAGCACTAGTTGGCATTTGTTTTTAGTTTTGTTGCCCTGCTTTTGTCCTCACTCAGATGGACATGGATTGTCAGGACTCCCCCCATCAAAAAAAAAGTTTTAACCAAGTTGCGCATACGCGCGCCTCATCCCTTTTTTTCCCCCTTTTCAGGTTATTGGGGAGCCCCTTGAAAGAGGGTTTTTAAGGAACCTTTGCTGCTATTTTTTTTACCCATTTGGAATACAATTACATATGTGGATTACAAATTGCAACTGCGTTTGGGACTCTGTTCCAGTTGTATAACAACGTCAGAAGAAAAGAGACTTAAATGTGTCTGTGAGCATACTAGGTAGGTGATATTTAAAATGTTTACATTATACCTATAATGTATTTGCACTAAATTGTTTGCACTGGATTGTTTGCACTAATGTTTTTACCTTTCAGCAACGTTTTCAAGTATGTTGCCCATTGTGTGTATTTCTTTACAGGTACCACAATGTGTCCTCATATTCACTTTATTGTATGGTGGATGGTTGTACTATGCCCATAGCCGGATAGACAGCACCTTACTTGTTCTACCTCAAATATACATACTGCCTCTGAGGGCGATTTCAGATCTGACCATTTACGCTGGATCTGGCCTAGGGTCCGCAAGGTTTTGAAACGATGGCGCAAGCCTCGAATCAGCTGCTGGATCACCTCCTTTTTATGCTGGTTTCGGTGGCGGGGTGTGCCATTGTAAATCGTAATCCTGCTGGTCCATCAGCTGGACTATGTATTTCAGCTGTGCAGCAGAGCTAAATGATGAGGATCGCCTGCATGCCATTTTTCTAAAATTCGCTCTGCCTCTGAGGAGTGCACGCCGCGGCCTCTCGTCGTACGTGCCTGCGTATTACATAATCCCGAAGACAATAGTATGCTGAGGATGCGTAAGCTATTTGTACGCTCATGTGCACGTCTTCTAAGAAGTTGCATACATTTTTTAAAAGAGTGTTTGTTATTAGTGTGCGAATGTTCGCTAATAGCACAAAACAACGTATATTTGGTACGCAAATTAAACAAATCTATTCGTCGAATATACGAATCTTAGGAAAAGTTCGGCGAATGTTCGGTGAATAATTTTTTGAATGATTCGCTCATCTCTAGTCTCAACCAGAGGAGTGTCAAAATCAATCCTAATTCAGGCTTCGTTCATTTTGACAAAAGTGATGTTTTGGACAAGAATGGAGGACAACTTGGTCTGTTTGGGTGGAAATGGGTGATTTGGAGCTATGAGACGAAAGTCAATAACTTGGGCTTTGATGAATGCAAATGGGTCTGGAAGAAATAAAGGGAAAAGGTGGCTAACAGATCGAGAAGTTGAACGAACTGTCAAGTTTGGTGGAGGAAGCCTGATTATATGTAGGTTGTTTCATAGCCAAAGGCGTTGGATACTTGAACAGGATGGTCTCAATGCTGAGCTGTATGTGAGCATACTACAAGAAAAGTTACTTCATACACTCAAGTACTATGAGTATGAAAAGAACAACATAATGTTCCAGCAGGACAATGACCCAAAGCATACGTCGAGATTGGCAAAGAAATGGTTAAATAACAATGAAGTAAAGAAAAAACTTTGTACCCAAGTTAGTTGACCAGTATGCACCAACTTTGGAAACGCGTAGAAGAGACCTTGGAACAGATTTCAGTTGAAACAAGTTTGAATCTAAGAGTGAGCATGCCCAGAGGGATTAAGGCAGTGTTGAAACCCAACAGTTAGAGATGAGTGAATCTATTCGCCGCTACGTAGATTCGTATACAATATTACAAATTTTCTACTCCGAAGCGAATCCGGATTTTTTCAGATTCGCTCCGTTCGAATCTTAAATGTTCTTAAACCTTTGTAAACATCCGCGACGTACTTGTCCAATGAATTGTACGCTAATGCTACATATAAGTTAATTTAAGTGAGGAAAATAGGCGACAAAAAGCCCAGGAAGAAACCGGTCACCTGACCTAGTGGGAAGGGCTTGCTCTGATGGGCCCATAGGCTTGATAAGCCAGCGACATCAGTTGTTCTGCGACTGCTGAAACGAGCAGAAGCAATGTGAAGTTGTGAAACACAGAGAACTGTTTTCTGGAAATTGTGGTGTTTTTCTGGGCATCCATAATAGTACACATATCAGGGCCAGTGCAGGGCAAGTGTAGGGCCAGTGCAGGGCTAGTAATATTAATCAGGCAGTGAGAGAGAGACAGGGAGAGTGACAAAGACCTGCAGGGCCACAGTCAAGTGAAAATGTCTGTCATGGAAAAGCAAAAGCCAGAACTCGAGCTCCAAAAAAAAGGGGGTCCTGACTAAGATGGGGTCGCGTCCTCCATTGGTCACACCGGTGCACAGATGAGCTGCTACATCCTGCTTTTTACATAATATACTTTGCTACACACTGCAATTTGGCAGTTTGCTTGTGTGCCATTGCATTTATATGTGTTTTATGGAAACTTTTCCTTTGGGCAGGCACACTTAGACTAAACCTTTTTCATTATTCCTTTATTATTTTTTATACTTATTTCCTACTGTGTCCCAGTATGATCCTTGGAGGCTGCTTTGTCTGCCTCACTTGTGTTTGCATTCAGTGACTTTTCCTGGTATGTTTTTTTGTATTTATACTCAATAAAGACTCTTTTATATTTTTGGTACATTTTTAATGTAGGTTTTTTTTATTGAAGCTGAAGTAGCCTAAAATTAGTGGGGGTCTGACTCTCACCACCCAGCAAATCAAATGTTTGAAGAGTCTGTGGCACTCATGTGAGTATGCAGCCTCTTATTTTTTCACAGTGGGCTGTCTATCTGCCAGCAATCTAGTGGCATGGCATGAAGGGTCTTGCAGCTTTATGACATTTACTTGAACGGGAGCACATTGCAACATCTTGTATCACTGATACTAAGTACACTACAGACCAAAAGTTTGGACACACCTTCTCATTCAAAGAGTTTTCTGTATTTTCATGACTATGAAAATTGTAGATTCACACTGAAGGCATCAAAATTATGAAGTAACACATGTGAAATTATATACTTAACAAAAAAATGTGAAACAACGGAAAATATGTCTTATATTCTAGATTATTCAAAGTAGCCACCTTTTGCTTTGATTACTGCTTTGCACACTCTTGGCATTCTCTTGATGAGTTTCAAGAGGTAGTCACCTGAAATGGTATTCCAACAGTCTTGAAGGAGTTCCCAGAGATGCTTAGCACTTGTTGGCCCTTTTGCCTTCACTCTGCGGTCCAGCTCACCCCAAACCATCTCGATTGGGTTCAGGTCTGGTGACTGCGGAGACCAGGTCATCTGGCGTAGCACCCCATCACTCTCCTTCTTGGTCAAATAGCCCTTCACAGCCTGGAGGTGTGTTTGGGATCATTGTCCTGTTGATAAATAAATGATGGTCCAACTAAACGCAAACCAGATGGAATCGCATGCCGCTGCAAGATGCTGTGGTGTGCTGGTTCAGTATGCCTTCAATTTTGAATAAATCCCCAACAGTGTCACCAGCAAAGCACCCCCACACCATCACACCTCCTCTTCCATGCTTCACGGTGGGAACCAGGCATGTAGAGTCCATCCCGTTCACCTTTTCTGCGTCGCACAAAGACGCGGTGGTTGGAACCAAAGATCTCAAATTTGGACTCATCAGACCAAAGCACAGATTTCCACTGGTCTAATGTCCATTCCTTGTGTTCTTTAGTCCAAACAAGTCTCTTCTGCTTGTTGCTTGTCCTTAGCAGTGGTTTCCTAGCAGCTATTTTACCATGAAGGCCTGCTGCACACAGTCTCCTCTTAACAGTTGTTGTAGAGATGTGTCTGCTGCTAGAACTCTGTGTGGCATTGACCTGGTCTCTAATCTGAGCTGTTGTTAACCTGCGATTTCTGAGGCTGGTGACTCGGATGAACTTATCCTCCGCAGCAGAGGTGACTCTTGGTCTTCCTTTCCTGGGGCAGTCCTCATGTGAGCCAGTTTCTTTGTAGCGCTTGATGTTTTTTGCGACTGCACTTGGGGACACTTTCAAAGTTTTCCCAATTTTTCAGACTGATTGACCTTCATTTCTTAAAGTAATGATGGCCACTCATTTTTCTTTACTTAGCTGCTTTTTTCTTGCCATAATACAAATTCTAACAGTCTATTCAGTAGGACTATCAGCTGTGTATCCACCTGACTTCTGCCCAACACAACTCATGGTCCCAACCCCATTTATAAGGCAAGAAATCCCACTTATTAAACCTGACAGGGCACACCTGTGAAGTGAAAACCATTTCAGGTGACTACCTCTTGAAGCTCATCAAAAGAATGCCAAGAGTGTGCAAAGCAGTAATCAAAGCAAAAGGTGGCTACTTTGAAGAACCTAGAATATAAGACATATTTTCAGTTGTTTCACACTTTTTTGTTAAGTATTTAATCCCACGTGTGTTAATTCATAGTTTTTATACCTTCAGTGTGAATCTACAATTTTCATAGTCATGAAAATACAGAAAACTATTTGAATGAGAAGGTGTGTCCAAACTTTTGGTCTGTACTGTAGATGACATTAAGGTAGGCAGCTCTATGTTAGCAATGATAACACAGCAGTACTCTTGAGTGCCACAGTGCCTTCAAACAGCTGATCGGGAGGGATACAGAAAACTAAATTTTACATGAGTAAGATTCATTTAGTCTGGAGCACTCTGATAATTTTATATTTGAAAAGATCTAAGTGAAATGGATCAAAATGTTAGCTATAAGCCCTAAGACATCATCACATT